>WBNM01002633.1:0-14637 GCA_013399055.1 Ramphastos sulfuratus
GCGCACTGCAATCCTTCAACATCACATGGTATTGGACTATCTACTAGCAGAAGGGGGGGAGTATGTGGAAAACTAAATGTTTCTAACTGTTGTTTGGAAATAGCCAATGTAGGTGAAGTAGTACTTCGACTGACCACAGACATTAGGAAACTGGCCCACGCCCCTGTGCAAACATGGAATGGCTGGAGTGGTGATTTATGGTCTTGGTTACCTGGAGCACCATGGGTAAAACAGATTTTATTTTATCTGTTATGTGCATTTGCTGCTTTGATGTTTTTGCCCTGTATTATTCCTTGCTTTGTCCAGTTAATCCGACATGTTGTATCCAACATGCAATTTACATCTACCGCCTCACCTGATGGTGTAAAACAAATTTGTATTGTTCGACAATCAAAGCCTGCCGCTGTATCAATCATTTAAGCCTATTTCTCCTATATACATATAGATGTTTTGTTTTATATTTAGGATAGGTGCTTTTAGGCCTAAACAACGCATGTGCTTTGGACTGGGGGGTGTGGAAATCCATTTTCCTACTGTGTAGATGGACCCGCAACCCAGGCGAATCTGACCACCATTCTTCCTGCTCTGCAATCTGCAGCAATTATTTATATGAATTGTATTTTGGCTCAAGTTCAAATTCTTGTTTTGCTGATTGTTGCCTTGCTTATTATTGTTATATTTCTTTTTTGTCCATGTGAATGTTAATTACTTCCATTGCGTCCTCCAGCTGCTTCCCCTGAGCCTCAACGGCCATCCCGTTCTTCTGCTATCTCCCTTGATTCTGCTGTTCCCCTTGAGCCTCAACCATCTTGTTCTTTTGCTGTTCCCCCCCAAACCTCAATGGCCTTTATTTTCTCCTGTTGATTCTCCTGAACCTCAAAATTAATTTAAAATGGAATTTTCTAGGCTCTAATGATGCATGGGCTTTAGGATAAGGGGGAGAGGTGGAAAGCCCTTTTTCCTGCTGTTCATGCTGATCCCGATCCCAGCAGACCAGTATGGACTTCCAGGGTCGCAGCCATCTTGCGGTACCTCTTTGTTTATAATCAGGAAAAAAAAATGGATCACACTTTGATATTGATTTACATTCATATTGCTGTTTTTGCCCTGTTGGCTATTATCTTGCTTATTTTTGTTATACTTCGTTTCTGTTCTTGTAAATGCCTTCCATGGAGACTGTTGCTACGTCCTTCCACTGACTCATCTGGGCCTTCAAGTTTATAAGATGTCCTAGTTTTATAAAGTTAATTAGTTTTAAACTTGATGTATCTGTTAAGATTGGTTTTGGATATATGTTTGTTTGATAGAAATGTTTATATTTTCTAAAATACTGTTAACGATATTTACTAGTTGGACAAAGATGTTTATTGTTGTTAAGAATATGGTGAAGGAAATGTTTGTTATTGGAAAATTTGCTGGAAATTTTATTTTTATTAATTATGCACCTTTTCTAGCCTTTCTCTCTCTCCCTCTCTCTCTGCACTGTTATCTTTCATACCACCACAGAGACAGCAATGTTGAGCCACGGGGTGGTGTAAGGGACTCTTTGGACTCTTTTTCTCAGCATTGCTGCCTAGCGATCACCACTTCCTGGCCTCAGCATCCTGTTGTGGTGGACGAGTACGTCTTAAAGGATGGATAGTCCCCAACGAACTCTTGTATTAAGAAAGGCTTATGAAAGATTGCAGACCAGGCATGAATTGCTTAAGGGACTTGTGGAAGAANAGGGAAATGATCTACAGGGACTATAAAAAATGAACTGTATATTCCTCAAAAGAAGACGAAAATCAACAAAGAAGAAAATCGACGAAGAAAATCAACAGAGAAGAAAAATCAACGGAGAAGAAAATATCTGGAGACTTCAATGGGGAAGGAAACATCTGGAGATTTCAACGGAGCCTGGAACGTGGATTTTTCATCCCTCTGTGGTGGTGGTAATTAGCTGCATTTTCTATGGGTCTCTTGCTTTAGGGATTCTAACTTCCTTCTCTCTTTTTCCCTCTGTCCTATCACTCTTCTTGGTTGTGGTAGCAAATAAAGTTCAGAAGGTTGTACGGCATTTGACCTCGTTTGTGTCTTAATATCACTCTTGGGATCACCTAAAAAACCCTCCCGATATTGGATCAGGACATTTCCTCACCAGGCAGTGCTCCAATCTCATAGGAGATTATCTTTACAACTCTGGCTGGGGTCACAGCATCTTGGAGTCCCCCAAACCAGCTCCCTGATTTCCAGCCATGGGGTCACCGTGGTGGTGCTGTTGGACAAAGCTGAACAGGAGTGTGGGCAGAATTTCCAGCATTTGAAGTGCAAGTCCTGCTGAGTGATGTTGTTGTGGTAGAACTTTTGGGAAGTGCAGGAAGCACCTCCTGAATTTCAGAATGGCTACATAAGAACATAGAAAAGGAGAAAAGCATTTGCCATGAGAAGGTAAAGGACTTCAAACAGAAAAGGCATCAGTGATTATTTCATAGAGTCATAGAATGGTTTGGGCTGGAAAGGACCTCCAAAGCTCATCCAGTCCAACCCTCTGCACTCAGCAGGGACATCCTCCACTAGAGCAGGTTGCCCACAGCCCTGTTCAGCCTCACCTTGAATAGCTCCAGCAATGGGGACCCAACAACCTCACTGGAAAACCTGTGGCAGTGTTCCAGCACGCTCCTGGTGCAGAACTTGTTCTTCATATCCAATCTCAATCTGCTCTGCTCTACTTTGAAGCCATTGCCCTCATCCTGTCCCTGCAGCCTTTGCGAACAGTCCCTCTGCAGCCTTCTTGTAGCCCCCTTCAGGTCCTGGCAGGCTGCTATTATGTCTCCCTGGAGCCTTCTCTTCTCCATGCTGAACACTCCCAGCCTGTCCTCATAGCAGAGCTGCTCCAACCACTGGTTATTTTCATGTCCTCTGGACCTGCTCTGTCAGCTCTGTGTCCTTCTCAGTCCACGCCCATGTAAAGGCTTAGTTTCCATATTTTAGCCTGGAATCAAGCATGTAAGTAAAACATCAAACTATGCATCTTCTTTACGGTGCTTTCAGAGGAAGTCCGCATAACGAACCTCTTCTTCCTGCCTTTCTTTGACATAAAACCTTTCCTGGGATAATGCATGGTTTGTTATGATGTTAAAAACCCCAAACAATTAGCTAATTAGATGGGAGTGCTGATCTCCAGTGTCACCGGGAGGGGAATGGAAAACAGATTTCCTTCTGATAAGCAAGCAGTCTGACACCAAACTTTCACTGGAGGTAACAGAATCTGGCCTCTACACACTGTTAGGTTTTGCCACCTGGATTTCCATTTTCCATCTGCTCTTCCCTTCAGCCCCTTCTCGAATCATTTCTTAGCTCCACTGAGTCCTCAAACCTTCCATCTTGTTACTGGGCCTCAGGAGATAGTTCAGCTAATTCTTTCTGATTCAAACAGTGGAAATAGTTTCTACACAAATCCCAGAACCCCAGCAGCATGGTGGGGGTAGGAAGAGACCTCTGGGGATCACACAGTCCAAACCCTTGGCTAAAGCAGGGGTTTGCCCAGGATCACACCGGCTAGAGGGGATTGGAATCTCTCCAGAGGAGACTCCGCAACATTCCAGAAAAAGCAGTAAAGAAGAACATTGCAAACACCAAGGGAAGCTGAACAGACTCAGTGGAAGCTGTTCATGCTCCAAGTAGCCAACTCACAAATTGAGTGGAGTGTTTGCAATCAGCACATTTGTAGACCTTGCTGAGATGAAAAGTCTTTTCTCCCACACAGCTGCTTCTGTGTCAGAAGGCAAATGTCTCCTACAGATTTCTAACACCCATTCAACCAGAAATGTTCTTTCTGGGTCTCCTCTGTCCACTACTGACTGCCTGAGCTTGGTTGTCTTGTAGAATCTGATGAATGTTCACTACAAGGCAATCGTGCTTAAGGAAAAAATGTTCTTGAAACTATTACAAATGCTTCCAAAGTTGAGTTTTCCCAGCAGAGAAACTGTCTTTAAAGTAACTATTATGATAAAAATCCTGACACATGTAAAGGTTTTTTTCTGTCATATCTCACTCCTTGGGATCATCCAATCTCTTTACAATTCCCTCCTGACCTGCTTGCAATCTGTGCTGCAGCCAGCTCTGTGAAAGGGCTGTCACTTCTCTTCTGCCTTGCTCCTGAAGGCTGTAGTAACCCCTACTCTGAGGAGGTGTGTGGAGATTAACCCAGGTGTGCATGGTCTGGGTGCCACAGGCACTGCCTGGATACGCAGCAATTCCTGTACACCTAAAGGAAGCACTCTGAGATCAAAGGGCCCTCCTCATGCCATTTGGGACATGGTTTAATGGCCATGGTGGTGTTAAGTTGATGGTTGGACTTCAAGAAAGACATTGAGGTGCTGGAGCAGGTACAGAGAAGGGCAAGAAAGCTGGGTCTGGAGAACAGGGATGGTGAGGAGCAGCTGAGGGAGCTGGGGGTTGTTAGTGTGGAGAAGAGGAAGCTGAGAGAGACCTCATTGCTCTCTTTAGCTTCCTGAAAGGAGGTTGCAGTGAGGTGGAGGTTGGGCTCTTCTCCCTAATATCAGCTGACAGGAGAAGAAATGGCCTGAAACTGTGCCGGGGAGGGTTAGATTGGAGATTGGGAAAAATTTGTTTGCTGCAAGAGTGGTCAGGGATTGGCACAGGCTGCCCAGGGAGGTGGTGGAGTCCCCATCCCTGGAGATATTCAAGAAACCTGTGGTCAAGGCACCTGGGGACATGGTTTAAAGGCCATGGTGGTGTTGGGTTGATAATTAGACTGGATGATCTTTGTAAGATCTCTCTTTGACAGCTGGACTTGATGATGTTAGAGGTCTTTTCTAACCAAAACAACTCTGCAATTCTATAAGACATGCAGAGTGTTGTGCCACACCACCCCTCCAAAATAAAGCAGCACCACTGAATCAGCAGTTCAGGAGGATCCTTACAAACTGATGTCATTCTTCATCCCAGTGACATTATAGATCACCTATAAGAAGGCACTTATCAGGATGAATTACTTGTTCTTCACTGCAAAGCAGACTTCTTGCATTCTTGGTTCCCAAATAAATACTCTGAAATCTGTTGGTTATTGCCAGATCAATAAACGTCACCTCATAAGAGCAGAAAATGAGTTCAGCAATAGGCATTGACCAGTGCATAACCCCAGAATTTCAAAAAAATGCAGACGGAAAGGAGCTGCTTTGGCTGTGCGTGGGTAGGGGAATGAATATCTGCTTGAGAAGGCTCCCTCCCCGATGTGCCTGCTGCGGAAAGCGAGAAACGTTTCTAGGATCACAACAACCACGTGGACACTCCAGGCTTGGGGCAGATAGCTGGAAAAAAAGCCCAGTGGACAATGACCTGAGGGTGTTGGTTGACAGTCGGCTGAAAATGAGCCAAGGTGTGCCGAGGTGCCCAGGAAGGCCTCCAGCATCCTGGTGTGGATCAGCAATGGTGTGGCCAGCAGCATCAGGGCAGGGATTGTGCCCCTATGCTCAGCACTGCTGAGGCTGCATCTCAAATTCTGGGTTCGGTTTTGGGCCCTCACTCCAAGAAGGACATTGAGGTACTGGATTAGGTCCAGCAGCAAATCTGGGGAAGGGTCTGGAGAACAGGGCTGGTGAAGAGTAACTGAGGAAGCTAGGGATGTTTAGCCTGGAGAAGAGGAGGCTGAAGAGAAACCTCATTGCTCTCTACAGCTCCCTGAAAGGAGGCTGAGACCAGGTAGGGATTCATCTCTTCTCCCAAGAAACAAGTGATAGGACAAGAGGAAATGGCCTCAAGTTGTGCCAGAGGAGGTTTAGGTTGGACATGAGGAACCGTTTCTTCCCTAGAAGGGTTGTCAGGGCCTGGAACAGTGTAAAGGCTTAACCCTGCTGGGGGTGGTCTGAACCTGACCCCAGGTGTAGTGGTTAGCCCACTCCCACTTCCTCTCTAGGGCCCTATAAAACCAGAGGAACTTCCTGTTTCTTGCTCACACTGTCTTTGCCCTCCCTGCCTGATAGCACCACCCTTGTTCCTGCTGCTCCTCTTTTGCCACTTGGCCATCCTATCATGTGGTGGGACTACCATTTTCTGAATCTACCTCCATCCATTGCCATCAATCTGGTTGTATATATGTTTTTGTATCTTGTTTCCCTCCCCTATACCTCTTTGTAACTCTCCTACCTTAAATACCTTTTATTTATTGGTCTTTTTTTTTTTTTTTCTTTTAATTTCCAAATCGAAGCAAGACTAGTCTTTGGGTGTTTTACCCCTTTCACTCTCTACATCAAATTCCTTTCTTTCCAAAGGAGGGGAGGGGGAAGACATCCTATTATTGTATTGTTCTGTTAGGTTTTGAGTCTCTGGTAAGCTTGAATCAGACCAATACAAACAGGCTGCCCAGGGCAGTGGTGGAGTCCCCATCCCTGGAGGGATTCAAAAGCCATGTAGATGTGGTACAAAGGGAGATGGTTTAGTGGTGGCCTTGGCAGTGCTAACAGTTGGACTTGATGATTTTCAAGGCCTTTTCCACCCACAAGGGTCCTGTAATCTGATCATCTGTAAAAGCTGGTGTTTACCTTGTCTTCCCTAAGCCATAAAACAGCCAGAAAAACAAGGATTCATCCTAGTGCTTGGAGAACCATGAAACAAAAGATTTGTATCTGGTTTGTTAGTTGTAGCTCTATAATAGATCAAGAAACCTCTGAAAGAGAGAGTTCACAAAGTGTCTGGGACTTGGTCCTTCTGGTCGGACATTTTGCATTGGGGATCCATGAGCAGTTGCAGAGCTTGACCAGGGAAAAAGGAAGCAGGAAAACTCACAGAACATTTGCAACATTCATCAGGATGGAGTCCTGGTTGTAAATCTAAGTTGAAGAGAGTTTTACTTTAGGCATTAGCAAGCTGAAAAAGAAGGAAGTTGGTGGTGTCTTCATTCTCCAGTGTGTGGAAACTCAGAGGAATGTGTTTCTCTGAAGCTGCTCTGTTGTGCTCTGGATAGCTGAGCACCCACCAGCAGGCATAAGACTGCCTAAAGGCTCCTGTCTTAGGTGAAGGTCCTAACTACCCAGGTCATATCCGTGTCAAATCCCAGAATGTGTTGGATTGGAAGAGACCTTAAACATCATCCAGTTCCAGCCCCCTGCCATAGGCAGGGACACCTTCACTGGAACAGGCTGTTCAAGGTCCTCTCCAGCCTAGCCTTGAACACCTCTCTGGGTAATCTGCTCCAGTGCCTCATCACCAATCTTTTACAGAGTGTGGAATACCTCCAAATGAAGCAATCTTTTTACCTCATTTGAGGACACTCAACTAAGAAATTCTCTTGCCCTTTCCCCTTACTCTGTGTTGATCCAGTTGGATTACAAATAAGTAAATTGGTTTTCCTGACTCTCTGCTGTTGATGCCCTGCCTGTTTTGCTCCCCCAGGTCAGCAAGCAAACCAAGAAGTCAATTATGTGTAGACCCCCGTGTGAAGCTTTTCATACCAGGAATAGTACTGCCATTTCTCTGCTTCACTTCTCACAGTTCTTCCTTTCAGAAACCAGATTATGGCCTCATAAATTTGTGGGATGCTCCTGAAATGGTTTCAGTGCAGGTACTATTAACCCAAGTTGGAGCACTAATTGAATTGCCTCTTCAAAGGGAGTTTTCCAGTCAGGAAAGTAAAAGGGACAGATTTCTTCCAGTTGGAGCTGCCAGGGTGTAGCCAGCATGCCTGCGGCTGAATTCAGTGGTCACTCTTCCTGCACACTCAACTGTTTCTCTTGCAATTCATGGTTATGGGCTTAAGAAAAAGGTTTTCATGGAGTGCTGCACTGAATAACAAAATGGTAGGGATGGAAAGGACCTCTGGAGATCATTGAGTACAACCCTTCTGCCAAGACAGGTCACACAGGAACACAGCCAGGGGGGTTTTGAATGTCTCTAGAGATGGAGACTCCATCACCTGTTCCAGTGCTCCACCACCCTTACATTAAAGAAGTTCCTCCTCATATTTAGATGGAACTTCTGATGTTCCAGTTTGTGCCCACTGCCCCTTGTCCTGCCACTGGGCACCACCGACAGGTGTCTGGCCCCATCCTTGTGCCACCCATTCTTTAGCTATTGATAAGCACTGATCAGACTCTCAGGCTGCTCTTCTTCAGACTATCAAGCCCAAACCATCTCGGTCTTTCCTCACCAGAGAGATGTTCCAGTCCCATCTGCATCTCTGTAGCCCCTTGCTGTGCCCTCTCCAGCAAGTCCCTGTCATTTAACTGGGGAGCCCAGAACTCGCTCAGTACTCCAGGTATGGTCTCACCAAGGCTGAGTGGAGGGGAAGGAAAACCTCCCCTGACTTGCTTGTCACACCCTTCTTGATGCACTCCAGGATGCCACTGGCCTTCTTGGCTACAAGGGCACATTGGTGGCCCACAGGCATCCTGTTGTCCCCCAGGATAGTATCTGTAGACATCACTTTGCCAAATTCAGGAGTGCATGACAGGCCTCTGTGCACCAAACACTCTTTATCCTACCGCAGTGAGCAGCCACCAGCTAAGCCACCCCTGACATTCTGGCACTTCCTGGCTCTGGCTGACATGCACCCTCAGTGGCAACAGGACTAATTGGTTTTTGAGGGCACCTGATTGATCCAGTCTTGATCACCTAGTCCTAGCCTGCCACCTTCCCCTGCAGCATGGCGCTCTCTGCCCAACACAATATAGTGCCCACCAGCATAAGCCCATTTGTGGTTCCTCTGGCTGCTTCTGAGGACATCTGACTACTCTCCACTGCTCTTAAGACCTCTTTTTGCAGGAGTAGAGGTTGTGGAGGACTCTAGTTGGGTTGGAAGGGACCTTTAAAGGCCATCAGCCAGCAGGGACATCTTCAACAAGATCAGGTTGCTCAGAGCCACAAACAACTGGACCTGGGATGGTTCCAGGGATGGGGCATCTACCACCTCTCTGGGTATCCTGGGCCAGGGTCTCACCACCCTCAATGTGAAAATTTTCTTCCTTCTCTCCAGTCTGAATCTCCCTCTCTTAGTTCAAACCAGCACCACTTGTCTGTCACAACAGGCCCTGCTAAAAAGTCTGTTCCCAGCGTTCTGATCAATCCCTTTAAGCACTGAAAGGCTGCCAGAACTTCTCCCTGGAGCCTTCTCTTCTTCAGGCTGAATAACCTCAACTGCCTCAACCTGTCCTCAGAGCAAAGATGCTCCAGCCCCCTGACCCTTTTACAGCCCACATGACCTCACGACTCACTTCACATTCATCTTTGCTGGCACTGGTGTTCACCTTTCCATTATCAGAGCACACCAAGCACATAGTTCTTCTGTGTCTGCAAATGCATCTTTTGCAGATATGGACTCCCATTCACAGCACAATTTTCTTCATTCTTGCTCAAAAGCACTGATGAACATCACAGGATATTGCTGCTGCCTTTTCTGCCCTTCATCCTTCTACTATTTGTTATTTATTCATGGTATCTAACAGACAAACTTTTCAGATCAAAGGTTGAGTCTTCTTAGGTGCTTCCTACTGGAGATGGAGTATTCAGGGGCCCGGAGGGATGTCAGTAAGCAGGATCAGACATCTGTCATTCCCAGATCCTGCAGCATGGAAGCATAAAACCATAGAGCAGTTTGGGTTGGAAGGGACCCAAGATCATCTAGTCCAACCCTGCTACACTGAGCAGGGACATCCCCGATTATATCAGGTTGAGCAGAGCTGCATCAAGCTTAGCCTTGCGTGTCTCCAGGGATGGGGCTTCTGCCACCTCCCTGGGAAACCTGTTCCAGTGTTCCACCACCCTCCTAGTAAAGAACTTTTTCCTACTGTCCAGTTCAGTGCTGGGGTCAGCTGCAAGTGCAGTGTTTTAGACCCACATCAAAAGGCAGTCCCTGGTAAAGGGCCACACTGCTCTCCTGAACTAAAAGTCAGTGTTTGCTTTCCTTGGGTCCTGTGTGGGTTCAACAAGGGCTTCAGGAGAACAGCTCAAGTTCATTCTGACCATCTCAATCTTGGCTTCAATGTGACAGCTTTTGGTGCTCCATCTGCTGCCCTACAGAGTCACCAAATGTCTCTGTGAGAGTACAGAGCAGGCAGACAAATCTTAGAGAAAGATTCATGTGCAGAACTCAGGTTGTGGTTGGACTTCAGTCTTAGGAGCACGTAGCTATGGTGACGATAGTTCTGAGCAGCTGCCCTGGGCGGGCTGCAGGCACTGCCAGCCCCTCAACATGGCAGCCTGTTGTTCCTGAGGGAGCTGGGAGCACACATTGTTTGGAAAGCAGCACAGGGCAAGCTCCTGCCCGCAGCGTGCTGGAGCCTGACAAACGAGATCTAATCAGCCCCATCTGTCCTCCGGACAGCTCCCAGGAGTAGGAGGAGGTTTCACACAGTATCAGCCACCTTCGTCTGTGTATTGGAGGAAAATCAGCGGGACCATCTCTCCCCTAAGCAAATTCAGATGGCTTAGACAAAACAATTTCTCGTACATGTCCCCTCCAGCCCTGCCTGGCACCTCCAACCTGCAGACAACGGCAGAATTAATTTCCCCTTCTCTGTTCACAGCAAATAAAGACAATGTTCGCTCTGCATGATTTTCATCTTTCATTTATTTATCACTGAGAAGACTACAGAAATCATATCTTGATGATGATGAATATCCAATTAGCATTTCCCATATAAATTTTAGAAACTGTAGTGGATGATGCTAATTCCTAATGGTCTTATCTTTTTTTTTTTTCCTTTTTTTTTTTTTAACCCTAGCTGAAAAATTGAGGTGCTTAACAAAATGAAATTTAATCTGAGTCATTTTGAAACAGGTCAAAAACTTTAATTACTTGACAGGGAAAGGGGGAAAGAGCAGACTGAAAAGAAATCTTAAAACTAGGCTTTTCGAGGTCATTGCTCAAGCTTTCTCCTCCAGGTAGCTAAACACTTGTCTGATTGTGCTCAATAAGTGTTAAGCTACTGTGAAGAAGCTGATAGAAGTGATTCTTATCACTAGTCCTACTAATTAATAAATTAAATAATTATTCCAAGTAAACATTTTAATCTATTCCCATCTACTGTACTTACATGTGGAGTGAAGTTACCAATAAGTGACCTGGACAAGCTGGAGAGCTGGGCAGAGGGGAACCTCAGGAAGTTCAACAAGGGCAAGTGTACAGTCCTCCACCTAGGGAGGAATTACCTCCTGCGTCAGTACAGGGGAGAGCTGACCTTCAGGAAAGCAGCTCCATGGAGAAGAAACTGGGAGTGCTGGTGCACAACAGGTTCTCCATGAGTCAGCAGTGTGGCCTCGTGGGCAAGAGGGGCAATATTCTTCTGGGGCATTAAGAGTGTGGCACACAAGTCAAGGGAGGTTCTTCTCCTAACCTGTTCTGCCCTACTGAGGCCACACCTGGAGTCCCGTGTCCAGTTCTGGGCTCTCCAGTTCAAGACAGACAGGGAACTACTGGAGACAGTCAAGCGAAGGCTACAAAGATGTTGAGGGGCCTGGAGCAACTCCGTGAGGGGGAAAGGCTGAGAGTCCTGGGGATGTTGAACCTGGAGAAGAGCAGCCCCAGAGGGGATCTTCTCAGCAAGAGATAAAAGCGGAGAGGCAAGAGGATGGGGCCAGATTCTTTTCAGTAGTGCCCAGCAGCAGGACAAGGGGCAGTGGGCACAAACTGGAACCCAGGAGGGTCCATTTGTACAGGACAAGAAACTTCTTTGTTGTGAGGATGCTAGAGCCCTGGAGCAAGCTGCTCAGAGAGGCTGTGGAGTCTCCTTCTGTGGAGAGATTCCAGTCCCTGGCCCTTGTGATCCTGGGCTGTGGGTGACCCTGTTTAGCAAGAAAGTTGGCCTCCAGAGGTCACTTCGAACCCCACCATGCTGGGATTCTGTGAATCCACACAGGAAAGATGTCTTAAAAGCCTTAAACACATGGAAAGAACCACACAGTAGACAAACCTTGGCTGAGTAGTGAACTCCCTCATGTCTACCTAAAAGCTTGTTCCAGGTGGAGCTTTGTTCCCATTTTTCACACTCCCCATTTCTAACCTCCATCCCATTGTCACCTCACCGCATTCCTCTACAGATCCTCTAGCATCTGTGCTGTGAAGAGAGGCTGAGAGCCCTGGGGCTGTTTAGTCTGGAGAAGGCTGAGAGAGGATCTGAGCAATGGCTATCAATATTTGAGGGATGGGTGTCAAGTGGAGGGGACCAAGATCTTTCAGATGGTGCACAGCAATAAGCCAAGGAGCAATGGATACAAAGTGGAACAGTGAAGGTTTCAGCTCAGGATAGGCAGAATCTTTACTGTGAGGGTGACAGAGCCCTGGAGTAGGCTGCCCAGAGAGGTTGTGGTGTCTCCTTATCTGGAGACTTTCCAAACCCACCTGAATGCATTCCTCTGTGGACTACCCTGGGTGATCCTGCTTTGGGGGGGGGGGGGGCGTGGATTGGATGATCTCTGGAGGCCCCTTCTGACCTCTCACATTCTGTGATTCTGTGTTATGGTTTAGAATCTTACTTTGTCTTCACTCACTGAAATAAATTAGTCTTCTGAATCTCCATGCTCTTAAGATAGGCCAGAAGAGCCTGGATGGGTGCACCAGAAAGGACATGTTTGAGCTCTAAAAACAAGAATGAATATGTAACTTCAATTTCAGATCTGCTTATCAAGTAATGAAAGGAGAGACCTTCATAGCTCCATCATTCAAAATGATGTCCTCTTAAAAGCCCCTCAGAAGCTAAGAGAGTTTGGGACAGTTATACTGCCCTGACGGATAAATAACCATGCAGACAAAGCTGCTGACAGGAAGTGTAGAGGTGAATTGATGGATGAGCATCTGCAGAGATGAGCATCTGCAGCACAGCAGCTGATTTTTCAAGCTGAAACTTATTAAGAAACCTTAGTAATGATTGGCAAACAGAAAGGCAAATATGTGAATGGGAGTCTGCTTAAGAAGCTGCCATGTCATTGATGAGAAGTGAAAACATGTCCTACTAAATCTGCTTCTTGAGGGAACAACTCCAGCTCCTTCACACAGCAAAAGTAAAAGCTCCAGGGCATACCTGGACCATACCACAACCTCAGCCTTACCAGCCCTGGGCACCTCAGGCATGGGTGAGACAGTTGCGAACTATCAAAAAAAACCCTTTTGGGCCATGCCTATGGAATTAGATGATCCTTGAGGTCCCTTCCAACCTTACCATTCTATGATTCTATGCAGCCTTATGCTTTGGGATTCTGGAATTCTGTGACTAGATCATGGAAAGCTACAGGGCAGAATTGCATAAAAACTAATTAAGATCATCAAATGAAAATGGAATAAAAGCATAGAATCCTAGAATGGTCTGGGTTGGAAGAGACCTCCAAAGCTCATCCAGTCCAACCCCTCCACACTCAAAAGGGACATTCTCCACTAGAGCAGGTTGCCCAGAGCCCTGTCCAGCTTCACCTTGAACAGCTTCAGGGATGGGGCCTCAACCACCGCCCTGGGCAACCTGTTGCAGTGTTCCAGCACCCTCCTGGTGCAGAACTTGTTCCTAACATCCAATCTCAATCTGCTCTGCTCTACTTTGAAGCCATTGCCCTTGTTCAGTCCCTGCAGCCTTTGCAGACAGTCCCCCTGCAGCCTTTGAGGCAGTCCCTCTGCAGCCTTCGCATAGTCCCTTCAGGTCCTGGCAGGCTGCTATTAGGTCTTCCTGGAGCATTCTCTTCTCCAGGCTGAACTCCCCAGCTCCCTCAGCCTGTCTTTAGACATCTCCTTGCTTGACATTTTCCTTATCCTGCAATGGAAAACAGCCCTCCCGTGAAAGCTCTGTTCTGTTTCGATGGTAGGATGCAAGATCTAACAAGGTGGAGCCCATCTCAGCTCAGCTGCAGCTGACAGAAATTTATTATTGACTTCTGTCGATGCAGGAGCGGAAGATGAAGGATTTGTCTCCACAATACACAAGAATAAAGCAGGCCACAGTGAAAGCTGTTTCATCAAGCACATAGGTTCAGAACCGTACTCAGTATTCAAGTGCTTGAAGAAATCTTTTCAATGGCCCTCATAAAACATTTGTTCTCCTAAGCTGTATTTTACTCATGAAAAAAAAAAAAAACTGTTGGCCTACTGATAAATCCTTTGCTGCTTTATTCACAAGACCAAGTGCGAGGTCCTGCACCTGGGTAGGCACAATCCCAAGCACAAATACAGGCTGGGTGGTGAATGGCTGAGAGCAGCCCTGAGGAAAAGGCCCTGGGGGTCTGGGTTGATGAAAAGCTCAACCTGAGCCTGCAGTGTGCACATGCAGCCCAGACAGCAACTGAGTGCTGGGCTGCATCAAGAGCAATGTGGGCCGCAGGGCAAGGGAGGGGATTCTGCCCCTTTACTCTGCTCTCCTCAGACCCCACCTGNATTCGCATCAGAATAACAGGGCCAAAGAACTTGGATTTATTCAAGTTTCCTCTCTCTTGGAATGCTAATGGAATTGATGCACCTTGGAGACTTTATATTTGTAGGAATGCAAGGTGGTGACTGTTTAATAGGACTTTAGCAATAAGGTCTAACAGAGAGTGGGGTCTGCTATGCCATGCATGGTCAGGAGCCTGGGACATCTCTGCTACCAGGACAGGCTGAGGGAGTTGGGAGTGTTCATCTTGGAGAAGAGAAGGTCTGGGGATGACGAGAAGGTAATGAATCCA
>WBNM01002635.1:2024-12975 GCA_013399055.1 Ramphastos sulfuratus
TTTTTTCCCCTTTTTTCTTTTTTCTTTTTCTTTCCTTTTTTCTTTTTTTTTCTTTTCCTTTTTTCCTTCTTTTCTCCTTTTTCCTTTTCCTTTTTTCCTTCTTTTCTCCTTTCTTCTCTTTTTCTTTTTTTTCTTTTTTCTTTTTTCATAAGACCTTACAATAAGGGTTAGAAAGGACCCCTGATGATCACCCAGCCCAACCTCCAAATAAAGTCCAACCCCTGTCATGAAACACAGGCACATCCTCCCCCTCTTTTGGTGCAAGGTGAGCTCAGCAGCTGAGGATGGAAGAGATAAACCAGCAGAGATGAGTTGTGTACCAAGATCAAAAACCATCTCCTTGATTTCTCCTGTACAAATTGGTTCCTTGCTAAGCTAAACCCAACCCCCTTGGTTCTGCCTGCTCTAAATTGTGCAGTTTGGAAGCAGCTCCACTAAACATCTCTGCCTCAAAGGCTTTCAGGTCTCACTGTCTGTGACTATCACTTTCTCCTGATGGTTCACTGTGGCAGGTTTGTTATTTTTCACTCCATCATCTCTTGCTGGCATTTATTAGTGGTGTGGTTTTAGAACGATGTCTGCCTGCTGAGTTATGCCAAGAACAGCTGGGCAGAGGAAGATGACTGTGAGCTATAATTACTACCCACAGCAAAACTGCCAAGCCAGGGCTCTGAGAAATCATAGAGTAAGAATCATAGAATCATAGAATGGTTTAGGTTGGAAGGGACCTCAAAGATCAGCCAGTGCCAACCCCCTGCCATAGGCAGGGACACCTCCCACTAGAACAGGTTGCTCAGGGTCTCATCCAACCTGGTCCTGAACACCTCCAGGATGATCACATTCTGTGATTCTGTGCTCCACAACCTCCCTGGGCAACCTGTGCCAGTGTCTCACCACCCTCACTGCAAACAACTTCCTCCTCACATGCAGTTTCAATCTCCCCTCTGACACTTCAAACCCATTCCTCCTCCTCTCATCCCAAGCCCTTGTCAATAGTCCCTCCCCAGCCTTCTTGTAGGCCTCCTTCAGATCCTGGAAGACCACTCCAAGGTCTCCTGGAAGCTTTCTCCTCTCCAGGCTGCAGAGCCCCAACTCTCTTAGCCTGTCCTCAGAGCAGAGCTGCTGCAGCCCTCTGAGTATCTTCATGGCCCTAGAAGAGTTCTGGCAGAAAGGAGTCAGAGCATTCCACCAGCTACAGCCCTCCCTGTCTCTGCCTGAATATAAATCTTCAGATATATGTTGTAATGAAAGAAACCATCCCATACATGCTGGAACTAATTAAATCCCAATCACATCTTCCCAGCAGCAGGAATGTGCCTTAGGAGCAGCACAGCTCCTCCATGCACACAAGCAGAGACTTGCACCTTCCTACACCAGCTGGTAGCTGAAATTTCAGGCTGCTGGAAGATGCTGAGCAAATTTTTTGGGCTCAGCCTCTGTTGTCCTGGTTTTGCTTTTGTTGTTACTCATCCTAAAGCTGGGGTGGGTATGGTGAGTCTGTCCTCTGCTGCTACACTCCCATTTCCTTCATTACATGGATGTATCCTGAGAGCCCTAATCCTGCAGCAGGCTGTCCACATGGTTTGTGCTGGGAGTGCAAAAGGTCCATATGGCAATGACAGCACTGGATGAAAACTGAACTAAGTGCTGGTGATTTGTAGGCTGGAGGAGGACTGATCTGATGATCAGCTTCACTTTGGCAAAGCATCTCTCTAGGAAGGGGTCCTTGTACTCAATCCCACATCAATCCCTCAGTCCCTCAATCTTCAATCACATTGGGTGATTCTGTGCTCCATAACCTCCCTGGAGGTCTTCTGTGCTCCACAGCCTCCCTGGAGGTGTTCAGGACCAGGCTGGATGAGACCTTGAGTGACCTGTACTAGTGGGAGGTGTCCCTGCCTATGGCAGGGGGTTGGGACTGGATGATCATTGAGCTCCCTTCCCATTCTAGGATTCTGTGATTGTAGATTTCCTTCCCTACAGCAGAGCCAGCAGAAGCATTTCAGTGTCTGAAATCCTGGGGTTATTCACCCCCCAAAAAAGTGTAGGAATCAGTGGGAATTAATGTAGATTTTTTTTTTCCTCAGTCAATCCAAGACAAAACCTCTCTACCTTCAGCAGCTGTTATGGTCTGAGGACAATATCTTCCCCACAAGCAGTATAAAAGGGGGAGCTCAAGTGAAGAGATGATTGCAGTCAGCCAGCCATGAGGAAACAATATTTACTTCTTCATCTCTTTGCTTGAGCAACAAAGCAACAGTGGCTCTGACATGTGCTCAGTCATAAATGGAGACTCTGGAGCCACCCATGGTGATGTCACACAGCCTGCCTTTAACTGTTGGGCTCAGAAATAGGTGTGACATGAAGTCACACGGCTGGCAACACTGCTCACAACCACCAAGGACCAGCAAGAAGCATTTATTGGTCCTGGTGTTCCCAAAAAAAATGATCCATCACTGCCTGATGCTTTGTGGCACATGAGCAGTCAGCAGGAGGAGTTGTACACAATGACAGTGGAAAGGCAACACGAAGTGGGAGCCATCTGCCAGCTTGGGGAAGGGTTCTTGATGTGGTGGAGATGCTACATGAGGAGGGGGAAACCAGATCCTTCCAGTGAGCACAAAGTGCTGTGGGTGCAGGTGTTGAGAAGTCTTGGTGATGGGAAGAGAATAGGACAAGAAGCAATGAAGGCTCAGGGCAGACCTCGTTGCTCTCTGCAACTGCCTGAAAGGAGGTTGTAGCCAGGTGGGGTTGGGCTCTTCTGCCAGGCAACCAGGGGCAGAGCAAGAGGACACTGCCTCAAGCTGTGCCAGGGCAGGTTTAGGCTGGATGTTAGGAAGAAGTTCTGCACAGAGAGACCAGGAGGAAGTTCTTCACAGAAAGAGAGACCAGGAAGAAGTTCTCCAAAGAAAGAGAGACCAGGAAGAAGTTCTTCAAAGAAAGAGACCAGGAAGAAGTTCTTCAAAGAAAGAGAGACCAGGAAGAAGTTCTCCAAAGAAAGAGAGACCAGGAAGAAGTTCTTCAAAGAAAGAGACCAGGAAGAAGTTCTTCAAAGAAAGAGACCAGGAAGAAGTTCTCCAAAGAAAGAGAGACCAGGAAGAAGTTCTTCACAGAAAGAGAATCTGGCATTGGAATGGGCTGCCCAGAGAGGTGGTGGAGTTACCACCCCTGGGGGTGTTTAAAAAGAGACTGGGTGAGGCACTTAGTGCCATGGTTTAGTTAATTAGAAGGTGTTGGGAGATGATCTTGAAGGTCTTTTCCAACCTGATTGTGTGATTCTGACATTCTGTGAAACTAGGGAAGGGTAGAATCAGACTGGACATGAGGAGGAAGTTCTTTACTGTGATGGTGACAGGACACTGGAACAGGTTGCCCAGGGTGGTGCCCTCATTGCTGGAGACATTCAAGGTCAGGCTTGATGAGGCTCTGAGCAATCTGATCTCGTTGGGAGTGTCTCTGCTGACTGCTGGGGGCCAGATGACCTCTAGAGATCACTTCCAAGCCCATGCATTGTATGATTGCAGTGACTGGCCAGAAACAGCCTCCTGCAGTGTGAGTGTGCAAGTGACTGCACATGGTCCCTCTTTTGCTATGGAGAAGCTGGTCAGGATGATGCTGGAAGGACATTTGTCAGAGGGAATGACTCAAAACAGTTTCTGAAGTGCTTTCTAGTGTGGTAGTGAATAATCTTGGCACTGTGAGTCTGTTTTTTTTTCCTCTATTATGCTTTCAAAATGCCAATTATTCCCCAACTGCATTGATCAGAAGCAGAGACTGGGTTAAATAAGAGGGGAAATTATAGTCTGAGCCCACCAAAATGCTGAAGAAAAGCTGCAGGATGTCAGAGTGGGAAGGTGAGGAGCAGCTCTGGTGTGTTCCTGGAGCTGAGTGCATCCAACCTCCAACTCCTCTGGAAGTGTTGGTGCTGAGGGTTTCCAAGAGTTTCTGGTTTTCAGCTAATAATGAAAAGTAAAGTAAAAGTAAAAGTAAAAGTAAANTAAAATAAAATAAAGAAATCAAATAAATAAAGCAAAATAAAGTAAAATAAAGCAACATAAAATAAAATAAAATAAAGCAAAGCAAAGTAAAATAAAATAATCAAATAAATAAAGCAAAATAAAGTAAAATAAAGCAACATAAAATAAAATAAAATAAAGCAAAGCAAAGTAAAATAAAATAATCAAATAAATAAAGCAAAATAAAGTAAAATAAAGTAAAATCAAATCAAATCAAATTTAAAAGAATTCTGGAAGTGGGGAATTTGAGAATGGAAATTATGATCCCCAGCTCCAAACAGAGCATAAAACCATGGAGAACTGTCTCTGGGTAAGAGGAGTGGACTTGTCAGTGAGAACAAGGCAAAGCAACTGAGAGCAAACAGAAATAAGTGGTAAAAATCATATCTGGTTTGCTTAGAACTTGCCTAAGATGTGTGTTTGAATTTTTTTTTTTTTTTAATTCTATCACCTCTTTAATTTTTTTTTTACCTCCTGATCCATTAATAATTAAGAAACTTCTTTCTCCTCGCTGAAGGATAAAAAAACCTGATAGAGATCGCCTGGAAATTAGACTGGGAAAAGGTAAAAAAAATCCATTTGGGAAAGGTTTGTTCCATTGCCATTAATGCTTCATGAGGACACAAATGATTCCATAGGGAAACTTTTGATTTATTTTTTTTTCCCCCCCAGCTCGAAGGGTTTGCTTCATGCTCACAGTCAGGATCTCAAGGACCTCCACACCCCACAGAGCAAATTTGCCAGGAGGAAGAGAAAGAAGAAAGAAAATGGAAGCAAAATAAAGCTCAGTTTAACTGTGGAGGTACCAGGTCGCGGCTGAGAAGTCGCAAGCAAACTGCTTCTTAGTTTAGTGGTTACGTTGGCACATTTGGGGCACTTTGAGGGCACCTTCAGGTTTGTCTCCTGGGTAGTTTGCATAAAATCCAAATGAGTTGCTTCGGCGGCTGGGAACTCTGTTCCTCTGTCAGCTCAGGAGGGAAGAAGAGAGAGAGATTGGTTCTTGTGGGCACTTTCTCCCCTCTCAATGCACCTTGCCTCCCGGGGAAGGGGATTTGGGGGTTTGGAAG
This sequence comes from Ramphastos sulfuratus, assembly GCA_013399055.1. Classification (NCBI taxonomy): domain Eukaryota; kingdom Metazoa; phylum Chordata; class Aves; order Piciformes; family Ramphastidae; genus Ramphastos; species Ramphastos sulfuratus. The sequence continues at coordinate 7,108 of WBNM01002635.1, forward strand.
AGAGAGCACACCCCTAAAAAACCCAGCTAGGGGCTACATCAAAGTCCTGGGAGAAACCTCAGGAAAAATCAGTCGATTTCCCAGGATGGCTAAAAAATAAACCCAGGTAACGCTGGAACAGGACAGAGAGGGAGGAAAGAAAAACCTCCTCTGCCTTTTGAGGGGGGATTAGGTCAACGCAGTGACTAAGTGAAGGAGAAAAAATGAAGATTAACAAAAACCTAACCCCATTTTCCCTGTTTTGCTGCATCTCAGTTGGGCTTTTGGGGTGGATTTTTTTTTTTTTTTAATTGGTTTGGGGTTCGTTTTATTTGCATTTTTTTGCATGACTAAACTAAAGGGAAGGGCAGGGAAAAAAATACTTCTTGATCTGCTGCATCAGTTTCAACCGAGAAAATGTTTATTTGTGGCTTTAGTAACACAGAGCTTTCAGAACCTGAAATCCTGTGCTGCACCTTCCTTTGGCTGCGAGGACAGGTGATAAAGAAATAGATGCTCGGGATGGCGTCTTGTTAATCGTTGTTATTGATGTGATGATATTAATCAAGCTAATTATCATTGACAATATGAACGATAGTAATATAAAGATTCCGTTAATATGTATTCGCATACCATATTGATATGATGATATTAATCAAGCTAATTATCACCAGGAACGATAGTAATGTAACGATTCTGTTAGTATGTATTCGCTTACTAATTAATATAATAGATTGATGAACGCTCTTTGATTATGTAGACCTCTCAAGGAAGCTCTCAGAGGGACGTCGGCTCTTAATTACAATTAGAAATTCTTAATTATTTCATCTCCAGGCACCCAAGAAGCGAAGTTTCCCCCCTTGGAAAGCTCCAAGCTTTGCTTCGTGTCCCCAGCACCAGGAAAAGCAGCAAAGACAAAGGAAATTCGGATGGGAATGGGCTTTGGGGTGGTGTGAATCGATACGATATCAGGTCAAAAAAAAAAAGGTATTTGGTTAAAAAAGGAAAACATTTATCTACGGATCTCCGGAGATCTGGCTGTGATCTGGTCGTTCCGGATGGTTTGTGGCACCGCTCGCTGAGGTGTGATCCTGCAGGGCAGCAGGGAAGAGAATATACGAGGAATTTCCTTACTTTTTAGGGAAAACGAGCGAAAAAGGCTCGGGGAGTTCGCGCTGGTGGGGACCCGAGGACTGAGCCCTGCAGCGTCCTCGTTTCTCTACCACCGTCCCTATTTATCAGGAGGATGTTAAGAGCAAGGAATATTTCTCTCACTTTCTCCCACTCTTTCCCGCTGGGAAGCAATGGGAAAGTGAATTCCTGCGCTTCGACCGGCTCCATGAAGGAGCTGGAGTTATTCCTCGGCCGTGTAGACAGAAACAGCCCCGTTTTCTTTCACTGCAACCGCTGCAAACTTTCCAGATGTGATTTCTCCAGTTCTGGACTGGTTCTTTCTGCATCCAAATCGCTGCTTCTGCTATCCCGACCTGAGCTCCTGCTCCAGCTCCTGTTGGTGCGTGCTGAAACCTGCGGGGTTTTGAACTATTTCTGAGCTCAAACGGTCTCAGCTGCTTGAAAAATCCCCTGTGAGCCCCAAACCCGGCAGGACTGGGGAGAGGAGCCCCCCAAATCCTCCCTCAGAGTGGAAAAAAAGTGTGAGGAAAAGGAGATTGCAAACGGCAGAGCCGGGGTAAGGTGATTTCCATTTGGAAAAAGATGGGATTATGCCTCTGCAAAGCAAAAACATAACCCAGCCGAGCTTGTCCTTCAGAATGGTCCCAACGGTCCTGCTGCTGTATCCATCCACGTGTGGGATTTGATTTAATCGGGCACTAAATTGACTAAGATTTGCCTTTCTGTTTCCCTACCATTCTGGTGGTTCGATCGATTCGCCGCCACACATTGATTCCCCCGAACTAAATCGATTGGCTTATCAGGTGGCCAAGTCCTAACGGCCAGGAATGTGTCGCAAGGGAAATGGGAATTCGGCATCCAAAATACTGGGTTTGGATATCGGCTTCTAGTTAAAGCTAAAAAGCTGTTTAGGTTCCCCGGAGACCCCCCAAGAACCTTGGAGTTGCTTGGATCTTTGGAGTTCTCGGAGCCCTCCGAGCCCCAGACCCCCTCTCAAGCTCCTGGAGCTGCCTAAGCCTGGGCTGCAGCCCGGAGAGGGAGTCGGAAGGTGGCTCCTTGCCTCCCCCCAGCCGCCTCCTTCTTTCTCTGCCTCCCTTCGCCTTCCTCCCCCCCCTCCTCCTCCTCCTCCTCCTCCTCCTCCTCCCAGCCGCCGCCCCTGCAATAAGGAAGGGGGTGGAGGTGGGGGGGAGAAAGAGCGACCTTTGAAACCCCCCGCCCCAGGGTGGACCCAGGCTCCCTGTGGGCAGAACTGGGGTGGGCCAGGTGCTCAGGGCCACTCCTGGGGTGGGTGGACAGAGCTGGGGACAGCCACTGGGCTCATTTCCCTCCCCCGACCCTTGCCATGGGCCCTGCGGGGGGGGGACGAGGAACGGGTTGCAAACGGCAAAGCGTGGAGGGGAGCAGAGCCCAGGGAAGTGAATGCTCAGGGGAGGCTTTGCTGCCCACCCCGATGGATTTACTGGAGGGGGAAGCTTTACAGTGAGAAGGGGTGGCAAAGGGAGCCAGGGGACCTTCAGGGAAGGAGAGCTCTGAAGACTCAGTTGGGCTTCAGAGTGTTTTCAGTGATGCACATCTTGGTCCTTCCCTCCCTGCCCCAAACTGGCTTCATGGGCTAGGGGAAACAGGCAGGAGTCCCTGCTTTCAGCCCTTAGCTCAAGAATAGATAGAAATTAATAAAACAGCACTGAAATCCACCAGAAAAGGGATATCTCTCCCTGTCCTCCATGATGCTGCAGCACAGGGTGCAATAGAGCTCTAGGTCAGTCCAGGTGTTATGTCTGACTGCCTTTCCATGATGCATCCTTCATTCCTGACTGGGAATCATCCTACATACCACACTGAAGCTGACAGCTGAGGCAGGAGAGACCTCCTCAGACATTGCCTGGCATTGGCATTGGCAATGGCAGTGGTGAGGGCAATGGCAGTGGTGAGGGCAATGCACGGATCATCTCCCAGTGATTGTGCAAAGTTTTTGGTGATCTATAAATCCTCAAGTCTCTGTCATACACTTGTGGTCTCTGCTCTGCCTGGGCAATACTGAGCCCCTTTTAGAGCAGGTTTTCCTTTTAGGTATCTACTTCTAGCCATTATTTATCCACTACTAGCCTCAGGAAGGCAGAAGAACCCTGACAGAAGCATTTGGCCAATTTTTTTTTTTTTTTTTAATTTATATATGTATAGACAGATCTGTCCCTGCAATACAGGTGAGAAACACACAAGATTAAACCAGAAAAGCAATAATGCTATACCCTGGAGACCCCTGTGGAGCATTTCCACAGTGTGGCTGCCCTGAGGAGGTTTGAAATCCCAAAATTCTGTCTGTTCTGAGGAAGTTCAGAACCCTTTTACCTGCTCTGAAGACTTTAGCCTCAAAAGCCTGGGAGGATTGTGCCATGAATTGCAGAGACCTCATTCCCATTGCAGTGGCCACCACATAGACTTCAGTCACCACCCTGCTGGCCCAAGCACCTCCAAGCTCAGCCTGGGACAAGGAGCAGTTATCACTCCATCATCTGGCTGTGATTTATGATCCATCCTACTGAACTCAGTGAGACTTTCCTTAGTGCAGGGCAGGGAATCAAGCTGGACCCAGGAATTAGGACCTGGTCCTCAGTGGAGATCACCAAATCAGTAGCTCAGTCCCAAAGACAAAGGCCTCGTGTTTGGATTTCTGCCCTAGGGAGAAATCCCAGATCAGGTGTGGTGAGGAGCAGCTGAGGGAACTGGGGTGGTTTAATCTGGAGAAAAGGAGGCTGAGGTGAGGCCTTCTGGCCCTCTACAGCTCTCTGAAAGGAGGCTGAAGCCAGGTGGGGATTGGTCTCTTCTCCCAAGTAACAAATGATAGGACAAGAGGAAATTATGCCAAGCTGCACCAGAGGAGGTTTAGGTTGAATATCAGAAGAAACTTCTTCACTTGAAGAGTACTCAAAGGCTGGCGCAGGCTGCCCAGGGAGGTGATTGAATCCTCATCCCTGGAGGGGTTTAAAAGAGCCAGAGATGTGGTGCTGAGGGACATAATTTAGCACCAGCCTTGGTAAAGTTAGATACCAATTGGACTCAATGTTCTCAGAGGTCTTTTCAAACCAAAATCATCCTCAGATTCTACCAAAGAGACCAGAACAGAGAGCAACAACCCACTGAGCACAGCAGAACTGGGCTGGGACAGAGCCATGGTCCAGCTTATAGTCTTGTCTATAGATTTATGCTACAAGGGACTGGCACTCCTCAGGTTCCCATCTCCAGGCTGTTCCATCCCCTGGGTCCCCAGCAGTGACATGCCAGGGATGGGAGAGCTGCTCCCACCCTGACTGGATACCAGCAGATTTGCCTCTTCTGGGGCACAGCTTTGAGGACAGACCTTACAATCCTGATTCCACCAAAAATGTGTTTGACCTCCAAGGTGTGGTCAGGCAATGCTCCCCTCACAGGCTGCCTGCATGAGCCATGGCCCCACCTGGAGTGGGGAAGTGCAGAGGGTCCTGATGCTTCCCAAGGTAAACCTCAGAAGCAGAGTTTAAACTCCAAGCACAAAGCAACTCCCCTTTGCTCCCACAACAGCTGCAAGGAATTGTTTTAGCTGAGCAGGAACTTGGGAAAGAAATACAGAGTTAATCCTTAGTGTATCCAGGGATGGGACCACACTTCCAGAATTGGTGTCCATGGAGAAATGAGCTGCTCCAGCTGGGTGGGATGGGTGGGACTGCAACAGCCATGGTGGTGGACGTGTGGAGGGTGGTTTCAGAGAGGTACATTCTGTTGTATGTTAAAGAAAGGGTATTTGAAGAGCTGGGTTGGACACAAAGTCAGCACAAACAGGGACATTCAGCTTGTATTCCCAGGTCTAGGATGTGCAAAGGTCTCCATCTGCAGCAGACAGAGACACAAAGCACAATCATGTTGAATCATACATCCTATTTTCTCTCTCTGCTCCAGAGTAGGAGCATTTGCTTCATAAGCTGCACCCAGGCCACATCCCCTACAGGTATCTGCTCTGTGGGTAAAGCCATTACAGACTCCCATGACACTTCTTCCCCTCTCAAAGGCAGGAGTAAGGTCAGGGTTGATCCCCTTTGTGGCTTTGGCCTCCTAGGCAAAGGAAGGAGGATGCAGGAGGTAGGAAGAGGGCTCACAGAGGGTCACTTTCCAAAGGGATTGGTGGTCTTGGGGTTTGAAAGCAGGGGGCAAGAGCAGCTGCAGCCTTTGGGGAGCCACTATGGCATTTCATTTTGTATTTTGGTAAGCAGAAAGGAGAGATTTGAAGCGGAGCTTTCAGGCTAGACAGCCCTGGCACAACACACCAGCAACCTGAGGTGGAGCTCAGCCCTCCTGGTCTGTCGTAAAGAAATTAAATAGCAAGGAAGAAGCCTTCAGTCAAGCCCAGGGAGAGGACAGGAAACCTGGGAAGTGAAGGGATGGTAAGAACTGAGTTAAACAAATCACCCCGAGTTTGAAATCACCCCAAAGAGAAGGAGAAGGGAGGTATCAGAAGTGTGCTGCAGTGATTGCGGCGCCAGGGCTTCAGCGCAGAGAGGGGATTAGAAAAGAGCTAAGAGAAGTCAGGCCACACTCTCTGTTCCCCTGCCAGCTGATTTGTTCAAAGGATCCACGAGAAATGGGCTATAAAGTACAGATTCTGCCCTGCCAGGCATAAGGGAGAGAAATATTCGCACCTACATCCCCCTCCCCAAGCTTCCGGGGGTGCCTGTGGGGTGGGAAAGGAGGAGCCGACGGTGAAAAAAATGGGGGGGGGGAAGG
>WBNM01002638.1:11223-26540 GCA_013399055.1 Ramphastos sulfuratus
CCCTTTTTTTTTAAAGCTTGTAGGGAATTCATAGCCCAAATGCTCGCAAGAGGATGAGAGCAAACACACGGGGGAGCACTGAGACTGTAACAGCCAGGAACGAAGAGCTCCACGCAGCCAGCAAGTGCACCTGAAATCCCCACTTCGCAGGAAAACCTGGCTGCTCGAAACGCTCATTTGAGGCTTCAAACATTCTCAGAGCTTTCAAAACTCTGAATAATTCACCCTTTCCCACGAACCACAACAATCACATGGAGTTTCCTAAGGGCCAGGACCACACCTTCTCTCTCTTGAGAGAAAAAAAAAGGCTTTCAGAAAGTCTTGGCATCCCTTAAAACAAAGAACTGCTGAATTTTGAAGCCTCTTTTCGCTAAGTGCCATTTGTAATTTGCACTTAGACTTCCACAAGGCTTTGCATTTATCTTGTCTTGCCTATTCACCTGATTGTTGGTAGGCAGCTCAGCAAAGATGCCTTGTCAGGAAAGGTACATCCTAAAAAGCAGCTGTGAGACTTGAGTGGATGTTTAGAGCATCCACCATGCAAGTGAAGCCTCCTAATGAATCTCCTGCATTTGCAGCCTTCTTGTGGTGTTTACAGACTAAATCTTTGTGAAATAGGTTTAATGGTTTCATTTTTTTTTTTCACCCAGGTAGGTAGTTCAGGAGGATTAATTAATTATTAACACAACCAAACCATAAACCCAGGCATTAAACAATGATTCTATACATAGAAATCGATTTATATTTATTGTATTCTATAATTAAGTTTCCATTTAATGATGTTTATGCTTCTGGTTTTAAGCTGGAAAGGTGATGCATGCATGCACTTTGTAAAATCATAGAATCATAGAATGGTAAGGTTGGAAAGGACCTCAAGGATCACCTAGTTCCAACCCCCTGCAATAGGCAGGGACACCTCCCACTAGTACAGGTTACTAAAAGATACCTTTTAAGATTGTTAGCAGGGAATGGTGAGGGTTGTTGTGAGATTGTTAGTGGGGAATGATGAGAACTCTTCCAATGCCTTTAATTTTTGCATTATTAAAGAATTCTTTCCTCATTCTCACACAAAAACTTCCAGAATTACCTTTACAGAGGTAAACACCACAGCATGCACTTCCTTTGCTGTCCCATCAATAACTGTTGCCTTTTTGGAGCTGCACTTCTTGGACAGACCCACGTGGAGCACCTCCTACACTCTCACCAGCCTTGCCCACACAACGGTCTGGAGAATGCTGCATTTAATAAGACCCAAGAGAGGACAGAGAAGGAGAAAAAGGTTTCTTATGCATGTGCACACACACGGGAAGGAAAAGGACAGAGGAGGTAGCATTCCTCTGCCACTTTGTTGGAGTAAAGAAGTGTTCAGGCTGGAGAAAAGGAGGCTGAGGAGAGGCTTTCTCACTCTCTACAGCTCCCTGAATGGAGGTTTGTGATGGTTTGGGAGTTACCTGCCCCTCCACACAATGAAATCCCCCAGACTAGACTCAGCCAGCTGGAAATTAAGGACTGAAGCTCTACTTACAGCTCAGCACAATGTACAAGCAGAGATACACACAATAGACAGCAATAGTTACAGAGATATACAAGTTAAAGGTAATAACAGAAACACAACACACCTCCCAAAAATCAGAGTCCGCAGGAGGGGCTCCCAACCACCCTTCCACCTTCTTTCCACCTCTCTAACTTACCCNGACATCTTTTCCAATCAAAATGATGCTGTAATTCTATGATACAGAATTGGGGTTGAGGAAGAGTGTATGGTGAAGGAAGAGGAAGAAAGGCATTTTTAACACCTATTAAAGGAGCAGTTAATTTTGTAATTGAAATTAGTAATTGGCTTATTTGCTTAGCTGGTTACTTTTTAATGGTAGTATCATAGATTCATAGAACATCAGATTGGAAGGGACCTCAAGGATCAAATGATTCAACTTTTTTTATTTGGAAAAGCAGCAAATACATCTAATAACATCCCAGAAATGAGATAAAGACCTTCCAGTAAGCAGCCTCAGATACTAGCAACAAGCACTTGTACTGGTTTACACAGGCAATGGATGTGGTGGTCCTGGGAAATCCATGGACAGGCTCTTGAGCCCAAACAGCCTCCCTGGATGCTCACAGGGCTATGTTTACAACTGTTTCCAGGTGTCAAATAGAAATATTTGCTCTGTCACTGCTGTCTATTTACAGTCAATAGGGTTAATGGAGAGTTGGTATTCTGATGCTTGGAATTCACAGAAAACACAAAGGTGATAGAATGATAGAATCATTCTGATTGGAAAACACCTCTGAGATCATCAAATCCAAGATCCAAACTAGAGGAGGGGAAATTTAGATTAGACTTAGGAAGAAGTTCTTCACCATAGACCTTAGAGTAGCCTTTCAGTATCTGAAGGGGGCCTACAGGAAGGCTGGAGAGGGATTATTTACAAGGTCTTGCAATGACAGGACAAGGGGCAATGGGTTTGAACTGGCAGAGGGGAGATTGAAACTGGATGTTAGGAGGAAGTTGTTTGCAGTGAGGGTGGTGAGACACTGGCACAGGTTGCCCAGGGAGGTGGTGGAAGTCTCATGCCTGGATGTTTCCAAGACCAGGCTGGATGTAGCTCTGNCCTGGATGTTTCTAAGACCAGGCTGGATGTAGCTCTGGGCAACCTGATCTAGTGTGAGGTGTCCCTGCCCATGGCAGGGAGGTTGGAACTGGAAGATCCTTGGAGTCCCTTCCAGCCCTGACAATTCTGTGATTCTGTGAAGTCCAACCATCACCCTAACACCACCATCACCCTAACACCACCATCACCATTAAAACCATGCCCCTAAGTGCCATGTCCACATGATTTTTGAGGACCTCCAGGGATGGTAGCACTTGCATGCATCATGCTGTTAGAGGAAAACAAATCTTTTTATTATAGTTGTTGTGGATGGCTTCAATGCACTTAATAAAAGGAAGTCATTATCATGATCTGCATCCAAACAAGGGAAATGGAGCCCAAGTGTGCTGCTTCTCTGAGGTTATACCAGAAGTCACACCAGTTATTTATGCAGTGTTGAGCACACAATATGCTGAAGGAGTGTCAGGTGCATAATATGTGCAAATTCCTCATGCTAGGAAACACCTGGAAAGCAAAGAGGAGCAATACTCACTGTAATCAAATAAATGAGCTAAAAATATGGTGGCTATAAAATGCTGCTTCATGCCATCTTCTGGACAAAACTAGACTCTTCTGGAAAAGAAAATAATCATTTCTCTCCAGACCACTACACTTTGTGTCCCTGTAGCAGAGGCCAGAAGACTTCAATGGGGTTTTCTACTCTGAGCACTTCTTGGGAGAGCAAAAGGCTCCATGGGCATCGCTTCTCTTCTGAAGGAAAGAGTCATAACCTGGCCAGGGCAAGGCTGGTGGGGTGATGCTCCAGGACCAGCCCTCCATTTGAGCCAAAATAGTGATTTTGATTGGCAAAAGCATCAGAAAAAAAATGTAAATAATTTCAGGAGTCTCTTCAAGATCTAGACTGCATCTCAGGGATCAGCTCAGTCTGCATAAGCATAAGCTAAAGGACAAAGAAAACAATTTGAACTACTTATACCTGTTAAATTTACTGAAGGCAGAAGAGGAACAGGGCATTGCCAACAAGACATCTATTCAATAAGAAAGAGTGGCCAGCAAAGCAAACAAAATGTTCATCTGCATTAAGAAAAAGCTGAATGAAAGCAGAATATTCTTGTGTAGCTTTTATATGAAGTGACAGCTCAGCATGGATACTTTGCTCAGTTTTGCTCCCTGGTCTTACAGAAGGGCAGGGCAGAAATAAAAAAGGTCCAGGGAAGGCAGTGAAAATGATTTAGGGAATAGAAAGCTGCAGTGTGTGCAGAGATTAAAAGATTAGAACTATATATCTTAGATGTTAGAGGAATAAGGGGTGGCAGCAGAGAGAGAGAGGAAAAAAAAAAGCAAAGTATTTAAAGGAGGTAAGCCAGGAGCTCCTATTCCTTGAGCAGGAGGCACATGACATGAAATTAAAAAGCAACAGGTTCAGACCTTTCCTGTTCTCTTAGCAGTGGGGTAGCAAGACTCAACAGAAGGCTGGCATCTGCATGTCCAAGCATACCTCATCTGTACTGACCTGCAGTGGGTAAACCCCACCCCTGGCAGCCCAGCCACCAGTTGAGCTCAGCCCAACTGCCAGCTGCTGTCTGAATGACTGTAAAGCATCTCTGCTCATTAATAGATTTGCTGCCTCTGAGCCTGAAGCAGCACCAGCCAGAATGATCTTCAGAGAAAAATGCATTTTATCTCTGGACTGAGATAGAGGTCAGGGGTTTCTTCCCCTTTATTTCCTTGAAACTAATGAAGTAGAAATTTCACTGTGTGAGTTTGCCAGCAACAGGAATTATCCTCAGTGCATATCTCAATGGATATCTTAGATACCCCCAGTCAGTCACCACACCTTTGCCAGGAGACTGCTGCAATTGCTACAAGATGATGAAATGCATCTTTGTACATCTCATCTTCAGCTGGCTGAGCTCTCTTGGTCCTGTTCCAAGCAAAATCATAGAAGCATTAAGGTTGGAAAAGATCATCAAGTCCATTCTTCTACCCAACACCTTCATGTGCACTAGACCATCTCCTCTAGTGCCATATCCACTCATTTTTTTAACTCCTCCAGGCATGGTGACTCCATCACCACCACCCTGGGCAGCCTGTTCCAGTGCCTGCCCACTCTTGCAAGAAAGCAATGTTTCCTAATCTTCAACCTAAACCTCCCCTGCTGCAGCTTGAGGCCATTTCCTCTTCTCTTCTTAGCTGGGAGAAGAGGTCAACACCAGCTTCACTCCAACCTCCTTTCAGGTAGCTGTAGAGAGCAATGAGGTCTCCTCTGAGCACACAATCCCAGTTCCCTTAGCCTCTCCTCACAAGACATGTTCTCCAAACCCCTCACCAGTTTCATTTTCCTTCTCTATACCTGCTGTAGCACCTCAATGTCTTAAACTCAATGTCTTAAAATCAAAGGGCTCAGTGAGCACCAGCTTCAGGAAGTGCTGGGACAGGTGAGAAGTGGTCATGGCTGATACCACAGCCCAGCTGTGAGCAGATGAGTCAGGGGAAGGCTGAGCTGTACAGGCACCAAACGATTTGTGTGCTCAGCCTCCTAATGAGGCCCTGGGCAGCTCTCCTGACTCTTTTTCCTTAGGCTGGGCGACTAATGGGAGGCATTGCCATGGGCTCTGAGGTGAAATGTGAAGCTGCTCCTACTTGCTGGCATTTATTAAATTATATTTCACCAGAGCAGCAGCACCCTGGGCTGGGCATTGCCAGGGAATTGTTACACTTTTCAGATGGTTAATCACTTGGCCTTTGGCCTCCTGCCTTATAACTCTGTTTGACGCATCCTATAATTACTGCTTGGAGAGTTTTATTACTTAATTATGCTATCAGCTATTGCAATTTAACATGCCATCAATCTCTCCTGACCAGCCCCTCATACACCCCCAAACAAATCTCCCTTTTCAGTCATGCAGCTCTGCAAATTTCTACAAAGGAAGGCGCTGCAGGATTTGTGCTTTGATCAATAACCTGTGCAATTTTCTAATGTACAAAATACTTGCCCCTTTTCTATCTCTCTCTCTCCCCCTCCTCCACTTCTACTTCTAAGCCCTTTGATTTTAGGCTTGTATAATATACACAGTCACATTTACCAGTGCTGGCATGAAACAGCCAAATCACCTCATCCTGTTTAATACATCTCCTAAACCCAAATTAAGGCTCCACCAGACAAGCTGTTGGATGGTGTGAACATCTGCCCAGCACATCATGGGCTGCTTACAGAGTACACTGAACCACTCAACTGTGTCTTCCCATGGACCAGTGGCCTGGCCCTTTCCAACCAGTTTGCTCAAGTCATGAAACATTTCAGCACACTTTAAAGGCCAATTTTACTGTTGTCCTGTTACTGGGGGAAGATGAAGACAGTAATAGAGTCACTGTCCCTGGAGGTGTTCAAAGAAACCTGTGTACGTGGCACTTTGGGACATGCTAGGTCCTGCACCTGGGTTAGGGTAATCCCAAGCACTGATATAGGCTGGGCAGTGACTGGCTGGAGAGCAGCCCTGGGGAGAGGGACTTGGGGGTGCTGGTGGATGAGAAGCTCAACATGCGGCAGCAGTGTGCACTTGCAGCCCAGAGAGCAATCAGAACCTGGGCTGCAGCAAGAGCAATGTGGGCAGCTGGGTGAGGGAGGGGGTTCTGCCCCTCTACTCTGCTCTGGTGAGACCTCACCTGGAGCATTCTGCCCAGTTCTGGAGCCCCTATTACAAGAAAGATCTGAACATCCTCTGGAATGTGTCCAGAGAAGGGCCATGAGGATGCTCAGAGGGCTGGAGCTCATCTCCTATGAAGACAGACTGAGAGAGTTGGGGCTATTCAGTCTGAACAAGAGAAGGCTCTTAGGAGACCTCATTGTGGCTTTCCAGTATCTGAAGGGGGCTACAAGAAAGATGGGGAGGGACTTTTGAGGGTGTCAGGTAGTGATAGGACTGGGGGAAATGGAACAAAACTAGAAGTGAGTAGATTGAGACTGGATGCTAGGAAGAAGTTGTTCACCATGAGGGTGGTGAGAGCCTGAAACAGGTTGCACAGGGAGGTGGTGGAAGCCTCATCCCTGGAGGTGTTTAAGGCCAGGCTGAATGTGGCTCTAGACAGCCTGATCTAGTGTGAGGTGTCTCTGGCCATGGCAGGGGGGTTGGAGCTAGATGATCCTTGTGGTCCCTTCCAACCCTGGCAATTCTATGATTCTATGATGGCCACAGTGCTCTTGGATTGATGTTTGAACTTGATGATCTTGAGATCTTTTCCTGCTGAAACAATTCTGTGATAAAACATTGCTATGCCATTTGGGAGAGTTTGGGTTTGGGGAAGAGCTCTCAGTCACCTATTATTTCTTATCCTGTGGTCCTTCCATGAGGGGGAAGCACAAGGCTGAGGTTCTGCAGTGGTTTCTGAAGGCAAAACACAGCGAAAAGATAATTTTAACCCAACTTGGCTCTCATCAACAGTCCCCAATGCAAGAGTGTGCTGATTTATGAGAACCTCCCAAAGCTGCCTACAGACTGTTTGACAGCCCAGACAGACAGATTCTTAATAGCACACAGAGCAGACCCATCCCCTTCCACCTCCAACATCTCCTCTGCACCAGGACCAGAGCTCAACATAAATCTGCTGTGCCTGTGCCAGGGGAATTGCCTCCCGGCCTCCTGCAGCTTGTAAGGGCTGTTTCAGGAGATAGAATTAGTACCTTGATGCTCAGTATTGATCTCTGTTTGATTTATATTCCCTTGATCTGATTTTCTCCTCGGCATCATGAGTATAAATCAAAAGTAACACCCACGAGAGTCAGACGTTGCGCTGCCTTTAAACTTGGGTAAGTGAGATTGAAGTCCCTTAACTCCAGGCTCTGCTGAAGCTAACCAGATCAGCTGTCTGACTCACAGCAGGACAAAGCTGCCAGGCATTGCAGGCTGCAGGCTGCAGCCATTCTTTTCAATTATTTCTTGAACCTGGATTTCAGGAGGCCGAATCCTTGCATTCTCTCTCCTGGAGTTAGTTTTTCCCCCTCGAAAGATCCTTATCTGCAACAAGCAGCAACCCTCCCTTTTGGATTTCCATATGGGGGCTGAGTTAAGTTTTCTTTGTGGGATGTGAGGAGGGAAGTTAGTAGAGACAAGAAAAGTACTTTTGCAGTGCCATTTCCAATGCGTGACCGGTTTGTGTTGAGTCATTTGGGTGAGAGCCCACAAAGCCATCAAAACTCAAACTCTGTAGTCAGTTTTCATTTCTAAGGTTGTATTTGATGATCTTTGAGGCCTCTTCCAGGCAAAATGACTCTTATAATTCTAACTCCTCCTCCAAAGTGATTTGCCATTCAGGGCTGTACCCAAGGCATCGTTATGGCCTTGAGATTCTCCTTACAAAATTTGATGCTTCTTTCTAAGGCCTCTCTTCAAACCTCCTGAAATAGCCATTAATTCATCCTCAAATGCTCTCTCAGGTGCTGAAGAGCTGCTGTAAGATGAAAAAGGGAGGAAGAGTGGTCTAGATGCACTATGTTTCTTCACCCTGGCATATGCAGTGAGGATTGATAAAGGTCTGGGGGGACCAGGCTGTATCCTTGCGGTGTGGAAGTCCACTCCAAGTAATAGAACCAGTGTGAAACATTTATGAAGCAGAAAGCTTCCAGGGGGTCCCCTGGCAACATTCTGCAGCAATCCAGAGCTTCTGGTGTGACTGATGGAAAAAGTAAGTGTGTCTGAGCAAAGGTCATGGACTGTGAAAGGCTCTGTAGACAAAGTGGGCCCTTTTAATTAAGTTGGTTTGGGTTTGGTTTTTTTTTGCATTGCCAGGAGGGAGGATGCTTGGCTGGCAGGAGTAAACATATGTCTTGCTCTGCTTGACTGCTCCCTGATGCCCAGGTATTCCTGCCTCTTGGCATGCTGTGGCAAGGCATGGAGACAGATTGTAGGACAAGCATTGCAAGGCTTTTTCAGTTTTAGTTTATTTTTAAATCAAACATTTAAAAAAAAACAGGTGCCTGTGTCTGCAAAGCCAATCACTCACATAGGATCGGTATTACCATCCCTTGGTGAAATTTTATCTTAGATATAAATGGTCTCTATTTGCAACACTTGCTTGGAGAAGAGCTCTAACCTCTGAGTCCTTTACCTGAAACCATTGACTGTCATGTTCTCAGCTAACAGAATGTCCTGGTTTGGCTGGGGCAGACTCCTCAGCCAGCCGTGGGTTGCAGGCTATTAGCAGTTTGCAGTTATCCAGGACAGCTGAGCTGAGTTGAGCTGACTCCAGGTGTAACCCAGAGCATGAGCATCATACTCAGTATAAAGGGGGAAGGTTCAGGAGGGTGCTCGTTCACTTGAGGCTTCCTGTTCCTCCTGCTCACTGGAACTGCTTTCTTCTTTAGTGTGACTGCTGGGGTGAGTACAACTTTGTGTACTTGTTATTGACATTGGTATCAGTTTTGTTTTTTCAATACAAGGCAAACAACCTCCTGGCCTGTGTCAGGAATAGGGTGACAGCAGGACCAGGGGACTGACTGTCCCCCTGCACTCTGTGTTGGTAAGGCTGTACCTTGGGTACTGGGCTCAATTTTGAGGTCTTCATTACAAGAAGGCGGTTGAGGGGTTGGAGCATGTCCAGAGAAGGGAAACAAAGCTGGTTAAGTCTGGAGAAGCATCTGGAGAACTTGGAGTTGTTTAGCCTGGAGAAAAAGAGGCTGAGGAGAATTTCTGGCTGTCTACAACGTCCTGAAAGGAGCTTGGAGTGAGGTAGGGGTTGGTCTCCCAAGTAGTTACCAAGGGGAAGTTGGATATTAAGAAGAACCTTTTCCCTGAGAAGTTGGTCAAACATTGGAACAGGCTGCTCAGGGGGTGGTGGAGTCACCATTTCTGGAGGTGTTTGACAACATGCCTCTGGGTACATGGTTTAGTGGAAATTACTGGGTTGGGGTTGGTGGTTGGACTCAATGATCTTAGAGGTTTTGTTTAGCCTTAATGATTTTGTGTGATTCTGTGGTTAACTCTATTTTCATGAAGGCAGATCCTTGAGCACTGGAACAGGTTGCCCAGGGAGGTGGTTGTGGCCCTATCCTTGGAGATGCTCAAGGTAAGGCTTGACAGGGCTCTGGGCAACCTGATCTAGTGGAGCATGCCCCTGCTGACTGCAGAGGAGTCTGGACTTGATGACCTTTGCTTTGGGTTGGATCTCCATTCTATGATTCTATTCTATCATTTGGTAAAATTCCAAAGAGTGTCTCTGATTAGTCATGGTCTCTGCTGGGAAACCAATTACTGTGAAGTCTGAATGCTCTTTAAGCTTGTGACACTTGCTAAATTGGGTTTAGAGAGCACAGGGTGGACAAAAAGGTGCATGTTTTTATTGTCCTGTGTTGGAGCATGTGTGTGTGTGCTCAAAGAAAGAGGGGAGGGCAGAAAAAGCCACCTCCCTCCAAGTGCCAGCTTCCACTAGCATGTGACATCAGACAGAACAGAGATGCAGGGGCTGGGAGAGGCTTGAGAAGAGTTTTGCTCATCACTGCAGGATACAGGCTGGAAATCTGAATGGCTCCCTTTGATTAATATATGCCCAAGGTCACACATGCAACTGTAGCAGTCAATAGCAATCAGATTAGTGTAATGTATTATTCAGTGTTTATGATGGTGAATTTGTATAGTGCCCGTGAGGCAGCTTTGATCCCCTTGAAATGTTTTCTGAATGCTATTTGGGATTCCCACAGAGCTGAGGCAGTTGTGCAGCATCTCCAGCTCACGTTCCTCCTGTCAGCAGAGTGTAATTACCCACCTCTATCCTCTCTGCCTGGACACATACTTAGGTTTAATTGTTCTGCAATTGGTTGCTAGGCTGGCTGGGGGTTTCTGTGGGTGGCTTGGGTGGGGTTTTTTTTTTGCCTCTGTTGTAATATGGAAAACAATAAAAAGTAACACTTTTAATTGCAGCTCCCAAGTGCTTTACAAATGCTGCTTCATTAGGCTTTGCTATAAATTGGGTGATAGCTAAATCTAGCTGCAGTTCTTGGCCCATCAGTGAGCATCCAACACTCTGTAGGAAGCCACACAGCTGTGTGATAGGTAGGTAATAGTGCATAATTCATACTTTATTTAACAATCTTGCTCTGTGGAGCTTTTAAATTATTTCCAGCTTCCTTCATACTTTGAGAGGGTTTTGCTAAATTATCCTGCAAATAATTTCTGGGTAAGTTTTCTTCTCGGTCCTCTGCAGGAGGAGTGAGGAACTGAGGGGGAATTGATTCATGTGTGGGCAACTTCAGATGTAGGGCAGTGCTTTGGAAATGAACAGCACCACACAGTGCAGTGGGGAGGGTTTGGATCTGGCTCTATACAGGTGTCATGGTTTAAGTCCCAAACAGCAGCTCAGCCCCACTGTCCTCCACTGGGATAGGGAAGGGGATGAGGAAGGTAAAAGTGAGAACTCATGGTGTGAGCCAAAGGCAGTTTGCTTTGCCTATTAAAAGCCACATGCACAAGCCAAGCAAAACAGGGGCTGCTTGTGGGAAGTGGTGAATGGATCCATTTCCAGGAAAGCCAGGATCCATCAAGTGCAATGGATAGTTGGACCACTACTCTAAATGCCCTCCCCTTCCTTCTTCCCCCACAGAGTTGTTCAGGTTGGAAAAGACCTTTAAGATTATCAAGTTCAACCATACTCCAACTCTACTGAGTTCATTGCTAACCATGTCCCTCAGCATTACATCTCTGTTTCAAATACCTCCAGGGTTGGGGCTTCAGCCACCTCCCTGGGGAGTCTCTAATGCTGAGCATGACATCTTATGGTCTGGAGCATCCCTCTGGTTGGCTGGGTTCAGCTGTCCTAGCTGTGTCCCCTCCCAACTTCTGCACTCCCAGGCTGCTCGTGAGTATGGAGAGGAGCAGAAAATGTCTTGGCTGTGTAAGAGCTGCTCAGCAATAAGGAAAACATCCCTGTGTTATCAATGCTGCTCTGAACACACATCCAAACCACAGCTCTGTGCCAGCTACTGGGAAGAAAATCAGCTCTGACCCAGCCACAGTAACTTGTAAATGTCAGAGAATCGTTTTGCTAGTGAGCAATCTGTTGGGCAGTGCAGTGTCAGATCCATTCCATGTTTACTTCTGTTGAACACAGTCAATATCTGAACCAGATCTGCCCAAAGGAGGCTGCTGTGAACACACATGGGACCATCAAGGTGTGTTGAGCACATGATGTGCTGCAATCACAGGAACTGGAGGTAGTGGTGGTGGCTCTGGAGAAACCCATTCTTGTCCTTTAGCCAAAAGCACTGTTGCTGCCCAACAGGACCTGACCAAGCAGGACACAGACAGGAATGAGGAATCTTAAGAAGCCTCAAACACTCAGGCTGCTGATGCACAGCAGCTAAGTGCACCTGTATGAATCTCAGGCCAGAGGAGTGATATCAAGGGAAGAATGAGTGTTGCTTTTTACTAAAAGGAAGCTTCCCTACTAAGAGTTGTTTCTCTGCTAAAAGGATTAGCTGCTTTATTTGATTTGAAAATGCAGACAGCTCCAGCCTGTGCAGTGTCTCTGGTCACTTTAGTAAATAATTTTATCCAGTGGCTCACAAACCCTCACTCCAAACTCCCTCTCTTTGATTTCCTTGGAGGGAAGCCCTTTCACAGGGGCTGAGAAGTGTCTGCAAAGCTGTTAGCTGTGCTCAACAGGCATCTGCCTGAGGTGTCTAGTTAGGGGAAGCTGTACTGGGATTACCTCAGGGGATTTTGTTATGTCCAGTCCTGTTCAGAAATGCTGTTAATGACCTGGAAAAAGAGGTAAAAAGCATTAATTGAATTCCCAGATGATACCTAAATTAGAAGGCTTAGCAAACAACAATGGGAAAGCCATCCTGGAAAAAAACACTGATGGACCACAGGAGGAAAGAAATGAGGCAAGATGCAATTAGATGAAACCAATGGATGGATGGGTTGGTAAGTGGTGTTGATTGGTATTGGTAGGTGGGACCCACTTGGCAGGAAGAGCCAAAAGAGCTGATGCTTGAGAATACTTTTGGCAGTGCAAGTGAGTGTGTCATAGTGAGGTCTGCAGGAGCAGAAACATGGCAAGGGGGAAAGGAAGGGAATGTTGTCCATAAAGCAGCAGCTGGGCACAGGCAGAAATTTGCATTCAGTTCTGACCATTTCAGCACCAGAAAGAAGCTAACACATGAAAAGAAATTAAGGAGGAGTGACAGAGTTATCTGATGTATGAAAGCTGTATTATGGGAGTTTTGCTGAGCTCAAATTTGGATGGGGGAGGAAGAAAGATAGTGAGCATCAACAAGTCTTTAAGATGTAGATAAATGCATTAACATGCAGATAGAGAAAGAGGCAGGGATTCCTGGTGGCAGCCAGAAAGTGCTCACTAGGGAGGATAGGAAAATATTGGCTGAACATCAGCATCAGTTTCCTATTATCAGAGCAATTAGTCCTGTTGAATGAGCTCTCAAGAAAAGTGCTGAGTGGTTTTAAACTGGTACAGGCTGAGAAGTGGGAAACAAACCATGCAGCAGCAGACAGCCTTCCACTAGCACAGGGCTTCAAAAAGTTCTTTTCTAGCACTTCTGTTCACAGCTCTTGACAGCTAAGTCATCCTGACATTCCATACTGTGACTGTTGGAAGGACTTGGCTCTCTATCCCTTTCAGATTCACATGTAGGAGGGCAGCAGCTAATAAGGAAAAGCCTCCCAGAGTGGATGAATCAGGTTGGAAGGGATCCCTAAAGACCCTTTGCAGTGAGCAGGGACAATATCCACTAGATCAGGTAGCTCAGAGTCCTGTTGAGCCTCTCCTTTAACATCTCCAGGGGTAAGGCCTCAACCACCTCTTTGGACAACCTGTTGCAGTGCTCAGGGACCTGCCTTTGCCATTGTAGAAAGTGAGCACAAGAAGACTGCAACTTTCAGCAAACTTTCTGATGCACTGAGCTGATGAGAACAGGTTTGCAGCTCCTTGGTGTCCCACCACAGCCCTGGGTGTCCCAGCTGCTCTTATTTGCTTGTGATGTGCTGTAGGAGAGACTGAGATGGGTTTCAGCTAGCTCCTGGTTAGGTTTTGATCAGAATTGGCACTGTGAGGCCATGCCATGCATCTCAGTTTTGGGGCACATCACTCCAAGAGGGACATTGAGGTGGTGAAGCAGGTCCAGGTGAAGGGTCTGGAGAGCAGGTGTTGAGAAGGGGCTGAGGGGAGACCACCTGGCTCTCTCTACAACTCCCTGAAGGTCAATCTTCCAACCAACAAGTGATCAGAAAAGGGAAACTGCCTCACATTGCACCAGGGGAGGTTTAGGTTGAACATGAGGAACAGTTTCTGCCTCAAAAGGGCTGTCAGGGCAGTGGTGAAAGCTGTGTAGATGTGATGTTGAGGGATGTGGTTTAGCAGTAACCTGGCAGTGCTGGGCTGAGGGTTATAGTCGATCTTAAAGGTCTCTTCCAACCAAAATGATTCTACAATTCTCTGAAATAACACAGAAGTGTTGCCTACTTGCTATGCAGCTTGAAAACTATGGCATAAGATATCCCTTTATGAAGGAGAAACCAGATGAGGGTAGGCTTTTGATTTCTCCAGCTCTCCTTTTTGTTCCCTCCCAAGCATCATGAGAAGACTGAGCATTTAAAGCAAGCTCTGTGTCCTGTTCTTGCAGAGTTAGATATTGGGTGCTGAAATTGGGGACTTCAAACAGTGGAAAGAAGAAACTACTGAATGTTACACCCACTTGTATGGCTGCAGGAGAGAAAAGTGGTTAAATATAGGAGTGGCTTCCCTATAGTCTGGCACATCAGAGAACCACATAATAAGCTCCTGAAACTCATGCAAATTTGCTTCCTTTTTGGTTTTTTTTTTAATGATACTCTGAAGTTAGCCCAGCTCTGAGAAGTGGGTTGGACCAGATGAGCTCTGAAGGCTGTTCCAACCTGAATTATTCTGGGTTTGTGATTGTTATTGTGCCCTTTCATTTTACAAAGACATGTGGAGCTGGCCAAGGAAGAGCAGGACTGTTCCCAAATCATGCTGCTGACCACCTGGTTCTGAGGCAAGGCACATATCTGCTCCTGAGCCTTCCAGACATTTGTAGGAAACTCATTAGGCTCTAGATAAATCCACAGCACTTGGCACTTACCTGCCAATTAGTAAGTTTGAATCAGAAGGAGAATTTGACCTTCCAGTACTGCATCAAATGGAAGCTGAGCACTAAGGTCTGATCTGATGAATGTAAGGATCAGACTCCCCAGCACAAATCCTGACCCAATGTCTGGGTCAGTGTGGTGGTTTGGGAGTTACCCACCCCCCATAATGAAATCATAGAATCATAGAATGGTAAGGTTGGAAGGGACCTCAAGGATCATCCAGTTCCAACCCCCTGCCATAGGCAGGGACACCTCCCACTAGCACAGGTCACTCAAGGTCTCATCCAACCTGGCCTTGAACACTTCCAGGGAGGGAGCAGCCACAACCTCCCTGGGCAACCTGTGCCAGTGTCTCACCACCCTCACTGTAAAGAACTTCCTCCTAACATCCAGTTTCAATCTCCCCTCTGCCAGTTCAAACCCATTGCCCCTTGTCCTGTCATTACAAGCCCTTGTCAATAGTCCCTCCCCAGCCTTCCTGTAGCCCCCTTCAGATACTGGAAGGTTACTCTAAGGTCTCCTGGAAGCCTTCTCTTCTCCAGGCTGCAGAGCCCCAACTCTCTCAGCCTGTCCTCATAGGAGAGCTGCT
>WBNM01002639.1:0-13154 GCA_013399055.1 Ramphastos sulfuratus
GGAACTCCCAAACCATCATACTTTGCAATCCAGAACTCCCACAGAAGCACTAGGGTGCAATCTGGGAGAGCAGTCACCTTACGAGGTGTCAGCATGCAAGGTGCTCTGGAGGTTCAGTGGAACACCTGATGCTGAGCATTTCCCAGGCCAGGGAGCAGGAAACTGCCATCCTGAGGCACTGAAGTCCTTACAGGAAAGGTGCCTGGGAGCTCTTTGGTGTTTCAGAGTACTCCTGGCACAGTGACAATTAACTGGAGCATTCACAGCAGAGAGCCACCCACACCAGCTCTGCATCTCCCGGCTGGCCTGGGTCCATCCACTATTGGCATAGCAACAGCTGAATTGGTTGCTCCACAGGGATGTCTGTGGATGGCCAGAGGCACCCTCCTCTCTTTCATCTGCAGGGTAACATTAGTTACCCACCCACCTCATAGGCAAAAGCAACACCTCCACCAAGCTGGGCTTTACAGTTTACATTTTACTCTTTGCTCCCTCAGTTGCAGAGAGTTGCAGCTCATTTATGAAGCAAACTGCCCTTGAGTGGTGTCCCCAGTGCTCCTAAGGGGTTTTAATAGACAAGTGAAGCACTTGCAAAAACACTTTGAAAAGGCAGCTTCAGTGTCACATAAGCATGGGCAGACTTGTGCCTGGTGCTGCTGGCTCCCTGCTTTATTTCTGATGTACAAGAAACAAAAGGAGCACTCTGTACATTGAGAGCTTTGGGTTTGCTTTGTTTTTCTTGCTGAAAAAAAACAAAACCAACAACAACAACAAAAAAAAAACCCACACAAAAAAACCCAAACAAACAAAACAAAACAAAACCCACCAAACTCCTCAAACAAGCAAACACAAGAAGAGCATGAGAGCAGAAGGCACAATCTGCTTCAAGAAGTCAGTGGCTGCAGGCTCAGCAGGCAGGCAAAGAGATGGCAATGCAGACAGGGTCAAAGCCAAGCTACAGATGTTTCAGGTGCTGGGATGGTGCAGGAAAGACTCATTGCAAATTCCAGCTCAAGGAAGGAAATTTGGAGTTGGTCTAAAGCAGTGTTATGTTCATGTGAGCTGTCCAGATGCTCCAAGGAAAGGGAGGTGCTGCCTGAGCTCCCCATGCTGGAGCATTGCTCTCAGACTACCCCCAGGACTGCCCAGCTTCTGCCTGTGCCCTGCTCAGTTGTGTCACAGCTCCCTCTGCCAGCCTTTGCTGCTGCCCACCTGAAGGCCATGAGGGGCTGCTGCTCCTCTCCCCCAGGAGGCTGATCTCACCACCCATGACAACCACAGCCTGGAGAAGACTCCAGCAGTAGCCTTTCAGAGGAACATTCTGGCATTAAAAAAAGTTTAAGTTTTAATCAAAATTTAATCAGAATTTAATTAACTAAAAATTTTGAATTTTGGTACTTAAGAAATCTGTTGGGTTTGGGGATTGGGGTTCTGGTTGTTTGGTTTTTTCTCAGGGGCTTGGGGTTATGTTTTGGGGTTTTATTGCTTCTTATCATGATTTCTGCTGGAGCAGAATTCTTTTCTAGCTGTTCAGATAATAAAGTTGCTGCCTCCCACACCACATCTTGTCAGTGCTGTTTGACCACATATGAATTATTGATTTCCAGTCTGGCAAACACACACTGGATACAATGAATTCCCAGATAACTGCTGGCAGCTCACAGGGATGACAGACATCTAACAAACTTCCAGAGCAGGTTCAGCTTTAGGGGTCAGCAGCTCAGCTTCTCAGATGTCCCTGTCCAGCTCAGGTTCTGCTCACTGAGGCACTCTCTGCAGCTCAGGGCAGCCTGCCACAGCCAGGGGCTGCTGCTGGCAGAGAGAAGCTGATGGGGACAGCTCCTGCCAAAGCCTGGGCTACAGAAAGCTTCTGCCTGACACTTGCTCCTGGGCACACCAAGGCCACTGCCACAGCTTGTGCCACAGCTTGGGGGGCAGGAAGGCAGAGAGGGAACCTGTAGGCAGGAGCAGACAGCACAGAGGACCCTCAACTGCCTAACAAGGGATTGTAGCCCAGCAAGGGCATCCTCAGGAGCAAGCTGAGGGATCTCCAGGATCAAGCCTCTTCTGCCCTGACCAATGTCCCAGCAGGACTCTGTCCCTGCTGCCTTCCAGCCCCGTCCCTGTGCTCCTGAATCCACTTCCAGAATCCGGCTCCTGAATCTGGTTCCCATCTGCTGCTGAGTCCAGTCTGGGACTTGCCCAGTGCCTGCCCCCAGCAGCAGTGGTGCCAGTGGTGCCATCCTTGCCCTCAGGGGTTGGGTTGCACACTGGTTTGTGTCTCCGTGTCTCTATCCCATGCCATTTTTCTTCTCTCCATCCCAGCTGGGTTAGTTCTGGAATTCTCAGCTAAACTGGTGAGGTGGTCACAGATCCTCTAAAATAGTTGGAGCAGCCATCACCGGTGCATATTTGCCTCCCCCCATTCCTGAGAGATGCCTTAATGCATCTCTCTATAATTTTAATGTCTGCAGAGTTTATTTCCCACTTGAGGTCTAAATCATCTTTGTCATAAATGTAAACCAGCCCAGGCAAAATGCAAACCAGCCTAGGCACTTGTTTGCTGGTGCAGGTTTACAGTAGATTACAGTCATCATTTAGAGAGCAAGGAATTTTCCTCAGCTGTAAACCTGCTCAGCTCATTACCAGAGCTAGGCTGCCAGATCAGGAGATTCCCACTGGCAAAGGTAGGCAGTGGGAATCCCCCTGAGAGCCATAACTTTAGTTCTGTTGTTGTGCTCCTCTCCAAGAAGATGCTTGCTTCTAACAGGGGATGGATGAACCATGCTGCATCACACAGAGGAGCTCTGGCATGGGTCTGAGTTGAGCAGGCCACGTGGGACATATCCTGGGTGGCATGGAGAGAGCCTTATGTGCCCTGTCCCTCTGAACCTTCACCACCTAGACCTTGCCTAGCACACAACACACCTGTGATCACCAGGGTATGAAAAGGAAGTGAAACGTTTACATGGGAAATTGAAGCACACAGTTTCTGTGCATGCAGAGTTGTGTTCAGTCTGTCAGAATAAACCAGAGAAGACAAGGAGAAATGAGCCACAGCCATGCCCAGGACAGGAAGAGAAGACACCCTGGAAATCAAGAAAGGTGGAGTTTGGATCTTCCAGGGAATTTTACCGAGGGAAACACAAGTCCAAGAGCTAAACTTCAGCAAAGCAGAAAAGGTGAAGGGAGGGAAGGGGATTTCTGTGTCCAGGAAGCTGCTTTGGGTTCCACAGAAGCAGGAGGCAGATGTGTGCCTCACTGCTCTCACTTCGCTCTTCCATTTCAGAAGGAAAATGAAGGAGCTCCAAAAACTTTGTTGCATCCTGGTGCGTTCCTAAGTGAAGGGCTGCTGTTAATGTTTGTGATCAGTGGAACAAATCCTGATTCAAAGCAGGTTGGATGGTAAAATAAGAAAACCTCAAAGAGAGTTTGAGCTGGAAATGGGGTCCACAAGGGAGGAAAGCACAGCCCAGGGACTAGTTTGGCTCCAGGATGCACTGTTGAGTGAACCGTGGAGCTGTGCCTCACCTCTGCCAGCTCTATCATCTACTGTATCCCTCTCTGCAAAGAGATGTCACACAGAGAGTTCTACAAAAGGCTGAAGAAGAGCAGTCAAGGGACTGTGAGATGGTCCCTGTGATCCCTGTCATTTGCTTCCAAGAAAAGGAAAATACTGACGAGCCTCTGAGCAAAAAGATGCAGAGATCCTTTCTCTTGTGCAGCCCTGTTCTGCCATGACTGTAACATCCTAGCAGTGAGTAAAGCCTGGGTTCATTCTGCAGGAGAAGGACTCTCTGAAGCATTCATTCTTGTGCTCAGCTCTGGACCTTGCAGCATCCCAGATCTCCTCCAACTCCCAAACACTTCCACAGTAACTTGCCTGAAGTGGTGTGACACAGTAAACAGAGTCCCCTCCTTGTGCTCTGGGGCACTGGACCAAAGGACGAAAAGACACAGGCTGTGCTCAGGACCAGCCGAGATGAGGGTGCTGCCCACTGCCTTCACACAGCCTGCTGTGATGCTGCTGGAGCTCACTCAGTGTCTGTCAAATTCAGCTCCTTGTTGAATGGGGAAGTGAGAGCCTCAGTCAAGGTGGGATTCAGAGTGGCTGAGATGTAGAAAAAGGAAGAGCAGACTGAGCAGAGCCCAAGCCAGGATTTCCTGGGAGAATGGGTGCATAGATCTTCTCTCTCATACAGCTCTGTGCTGCTGTGATCTTTGCATCCTAACACAGAACAGTATCTGAATTCACACAGCAGGAGAAGGAGGCTGATGAAAAAGAAGGGGGTCATGTATGGAAGAAGATCTGAACATGGAGAAGTTGGCAGCAGCTCAGGCAACAGCCCTATCTTGAAGGCACCAAACAGGTGGGGCAGTGCAGCTGAGCCTGTTGGAATGAAGGTTGTGCTTATTAGAATTTATCAGGTCAGGAGTATTTCATTATTGCTTTGATCAAAGTCATTTCGTGATCTCTTTGCTGCTAGAACCAGTTTTAGGAGTCCCAAATGATGGTGTTCTCATCATTCTTCTCCTTTTCTTCCTCCTCTTTCCAAATGAAGTTTATGACAATGTGAATTATTTAAACCTCTTCCAACAACTGCAATGGTCAGGACCGCCTGACCCTTGTGCAGGGCCACCTCTGGGCTCCCTGCCTCTCTCCTCCCACAGCATCAGGGTGTCCCGTGAAGCTGTGGGTGCCCTCAGCTCTGTGACTGGAGGCACTGTGAGCTGAGCCAGGACATCCCCTGCACAAGTTGGCTCTCTGGCAGCTCTGCCATCAGCCAGGGCCTTCTCCTCACCCAGGCTCTAGAACTGTCTGTGCTCCTGCCCGATCACAAACCCCTTTGGACCCAGTGTCTGCCTCAGGGCTGCAGAGAAACTGGCATGGGCACAGCAAAGCAGCTACAGGCACTGTCCTTTGTTTTAGCTCCCACTGCTCCCTGAAAGGAGAACTGGGATGGGGAAGAGCAGCTGAGGCACCTGGGCTTGTGCAGTCTGGATAAGAGGAGGCTGAGGGCAGACTCTACAGCTCCCTGAAAGGGGATTGCAGCGAGGTGGGGGTTGGGCTCTGCTCCCTAGTCTCAGGTGATGGAAGGAGAGGAATCGTCCTGAAATTGTGCCAGGGGAGGGTTAGGTTGGAGGGGAGGAAAAAATTATTTGCTGCAAGAGTGGTCAGGGATTGGATGAGGCTGCCCAGGGAGGTGGTGGAGTCCCCCATGCCTGGAGGTGTTCCAGAACTGTGTGGCCATGACACTTGGGGACATTGTTTGATGGCCATGGTGGGGCTGGGTTGCTGGTTGGACTGGGTGAGCTTGGAGGTGTCTTCCAGCCAAAGCAATTCTGTGATCCTCTGATTCATGGCTCACGAAAATGTCAGTGGCATGTTGCTGGATGGGGTAGGTCAGTCCTTTTGCCTTCCTCAGCCTTCCCAACTTCACCATCAGGCCACAAAAGGAGCTTTGTCTCCCCATCACTCACTTGTCAGCCAGAAGGTGTCTGTGAAGAGCAATCATTGCTGGCTGACAAGCAGTGATTACTCCTTTGCAGAGACAGCAAGAGGATGATTCTCCATTTACTGCTGATTAAGGACATCCCAAAGAAGTGTGCAGCTGTGGGAGTGCTGG
This sequence comes from Ramphastos sulfuratus, assembly GCA_013399055.1. Lineage (NCBI taxonomy): Eukaryota > Metazoa > Chordata > Aves > Piciformes > Ramphastidae > Ramphastos > Ramphastos sulfuratus. Next base: position 5,628 of record WBNM01002639.1, read on the forward strand.
AGAAGGACTGTGAGGTTCACAGGTGACAAAGGCTCCTTCCTTAGGTGCTGCCTGTGAGGTGCTTTAGGCTATACCAGATGAAGGTATGAGGTACACAAGTACAGCACGCAGGAAATCCCATCCTTGGGAACACAGATCAGCTTCATGTCAAGACTTCAGGATGAAGCCAAGGCTGCCTGAAATCAGGAGGAAAAAAATCTGGCCTGCCTTAGCTCACTGAGACCATTTCTCTGCCCTAGCTCATTGAGGCCATTCCTCCTTTCCCTTTCTGGATCACTGCTGAGGTAATGAAGCCAAACTGCAAGAATGGAAGCAGAAATCCCCATGGAAGTGTGTCAGTTAGCGCCTGGATCTAGTTGTTCCTCAGGTCACTTCAGACAAGCACTACCAGAGTCTGGGAGCCTCTTCTGTGCTCCCAAGCTTCCAAGATGACTGTGCCTGAATTCTGGCCAGGTTGACCTCCCAGGCTGTCTGCTGCAGCCCTTTCCCAGAGAGGAGGCTGCACAGGACACTCCTTTCTCACCACCTTGTTGGGCTGCATTTATCACAGGAGCAGAAATCCAGGTACCTGGCTGCAGAACTACATTACTTTGGTGTGTGGTGTGTGAGGAGCCTCCCAGGCCATGCAGATGCACTGCAGGATGCAGTCAGACCCTTGTAGGCCTCTGCACGCATGCCCTGCTGCAGGCAGCTCCTACACCAAGGATACAGACCTGCACCCAGGAGTGGGTGACATAAAATGATGTTGCCTATGGATGGAGAGTGTAGGAAGCACAGGGCTGGGAGGCACCAACAGGTCTCAGTCCCATGCTCTGAGTTCACAGACAATCCTATATTAAGTGGCCAATCCAGAAGGATTAGGAAAGCTTCTCTTCACTGGGCAGCTCTCAGCAGAGGCTACCAACCAGCACCCAGCAATGCCCCACGCACTGGAAACAGAGCATGGCAAACTAAACCCATCTCTGTGTGCTGGTTTGAGGCTAATTGGAATATTTTAATTGAGAGAATTATATTATGGCTGTGAAAAAAGCAAACAATGGTGATGTCTACTTCACTCATAGGCTTGCTGAGATGTGTAAGAATAAGAACACAAACATAGATAAGACACTCTCGCAGAGTCTCTCGGTCTTTCTGGGGAACCAGTAGGTCTTCTCTCTGCCAAGTAACCTCACTAACCACTTTCCTTCTAACCCCCCTGGCCCATCCTGCAAACTCACCTTGCGTGTAAGGCAAACCCTGGGGTAAGGTAGAGGGGTGGGAAGAAGAAAGTGGAAGGGTGTTTGGGTGCCCCTCTTGGGGATGTTGTGTTTCTCTTGAGGGGAGTTGTGTTTCTCTATTACCTTTAACTTGTATATTTCTGTGAATATTCCTGTACATGGTGTATATCTCTGCTTGTATATTGTGCTGAGCTGTAAATAGAGCTTCAGTCCTTAACTTCCAGCTGGCTGAGTCTAGTCTGGGTGATTTTACAAAGTGGGGGGGGGGCAGGGAACTCTGAAACCATCACACTTTGTCCAACTGCCCAGCAGAGACCATTCAGTTGCCATTCTCTTGGATTTCTGAAGTAGCAGAATGGCAATAGCTGAAATGTAGCCAATGGCAGGAGATCCTGGCAGAGCCACACACAGCCCAATATGATCCAAGCAAGCTAATGCCACTGCCCATTTATTGCATATGAACATGCATTCTAACGTAATACCCTATACCCTTCTAACAGACTGTCCAGGCCAGCCCATTACAAAAGCAATTGGTCCAAATCATTTAAGGGACAGGTCGCTGCCCCAAACAGCTGGCCCAAATCACCCTGATGCAAACCCTCGTGGAATTCTCTCATTGGTCTAATTGGTTAATTCCTGCGCTGTGTAGGAACCAAGCAGTTGGTGCATCGCTATCTGTTCAGAATGCCCTTTGTTTTGCTTTGATCTTCCTGCTTGGCCCTTGTTTTTCTGCAGGTTGCTGTAGCCTGTGTCCTTGGCCGTTGTTTCTCATTCCTCTGGGGGCTGCTTGCCGGTGGCATCCTGGGCCCTTTTTCATGTGGACTGTGAAACTTCAGCTTAAAATTTAGCAGTTAGCACAACTTGGATTTGCTCACATATCCAATTAATACAGAATATTTCCCTACATAGCAGCAAATTCATCCAGATAAATTCCTCAGAATTACTGAATTCCATTAAAATTAAAACAAACACCTGATAATCCTAAATCTCCCTGAGCTGAGGATCACTGCCATCTCACGCAGTCACGGAGTCATAGAATGGTCCACATTGGAAGGGACCTCTGAAGGTCATCCAGTCCAACCCCTTCTGCAGTCAGCAGGGACATCTTCAACTAGATCAGGTTGCCCAGAGCCCTGTTGAGCCTCAGTGATACAACAGCCTCTTACAGAATCTCAGCAGGGTGGGGTTGGAAGGTACCTCTGGAGATCATCCAGCACAACCCCCTGCTCCAGTAGGGCACCCACAGCAGTCTGCCCAGGAGCACAATGCCCAGGGGGGGTTGGAAGCTCTCCACACAAGGAGGCTCCACATCCTCTCTGGGCAGCCTGCTCCAGGCCTCCAGCACCCTCACAACAAACAACTTTCTCCTCCTGGTCAGATGGAACCTCCTGGATGCCAATCTGTGCCCATTGCCCCTTGTCCTGTCCCTGGGCAGCACTGACAAGAGTCTGGCCTCAGCCTCTCGCCCCCCACAGCTGCTCTAGCTCTTGCTGAGCATTGCTTAGCTCCCCTCTGGGGCTGTTCTTTCCCAGGCTCTCAGCCTTTGCTCCTCACAGAGATGCTACAGAGTCCTCAGCAGCTTTGTAGCCTCCCCTGGACTCTCTACAGCAGTTCCCTGTCCCTCTTGAAGTGAGGATCTCAGAGCTGGACAACATAATCCATGTGTGTTCTCCCTAGGGCAGAACATAGGAGGAGGAGAACCTCTCTTGGCCTACTGGTCACACTCTGCTCAACATCCCCCAAGACCCCAAGCCCACAGATGTGCCCTGCCCTGAAGGCAGCCACTGTGGCCACCACTTGCCATGACTCAGAGCCAGGTGCAGCAGGGCTGGCAGGTCAGTCAGGAGCCCAGGTTTGAAGAAGGCTTCCAAGTACAGGTAAGTGAGCAGCAGAAGTCTGCTGTCCAGATTGGATGTACTGTAAATGCAGCCCAGACTGTGATCCAGCCCCAGCACTGCAATGGCATCAATCACCTGCCCAAGGCCTTTAACTTCCAGCCCCAGAGTTATTTCCACTCCATCAAACAAATCCCTTCATCAACAGCTCCATTCTCCTATAATTTATACTCCCTCCTTCCTGTCTCACTCTCCTCATCACCATACAGACAAATGGATTTTTGAAAGTATTTGGCAATTTAACTCTTTAGATAGTTAGAAATCTTCTAATTCCTCCTCTCCCTGTACTCATGGCTAGTTTATATTCATCTGATTTATTTCCCTGTTAGCCCTTAACAGCTCTACCACATTTGATGACATCCTCCAGATGTATTTCTGTAAAGAATCCTGCCCCGACCCCTCTGGGGCCCTTTGCTGTGTTAACAAAGCAAAGCTTTCCAGTTCTGCCTTCTGAAGAAGCTGCTGCACTGCCCAGGCTGCCTTCCTCTCCCCTGCTGCAATTTAAAACTCATTTTTTTCCCTGACCAAACCCATTTACAACAGTTCCAGCAAATCCTGCCTCTTACTTTGGGTACAGAACCAGTGCTGTTGTGGCTCTGCCAAAAACACATCCCCACAACTCTGAGGGCTGTTTTCACAACTCCATCTCGTTTTCCACTCATGGTGACTCTCAAGCCAGCCAATGCATACTGATGCTGACCTCTGCCTCTTCTGCTTTTTATAACTGATGAATCTTCAGTTCATAGCAAAAGGGTCTTCCTGTTGTCCTGATATTGCTTAGTGCTGTTTCTGCCCAACTCAGGCTCTGCTTACTGAGGCACTTTCTGCAGCTCAGGGCAGCCTGCCACAGCCAGGGGCTATTGCTGGCAGGGAGAAGCTTTTGGGGACAGTTCCTGCCAAGGCCTGGGCTACAGAAAGCCTCTGCCTGACACTTGCTCCTGGGCTCACCAAGGGCATTGCCGCAGCTTGTGCCACAGCTTAGGGGGCAGGAAGGCAGAGAGGGCACCTGTAGGCAGGAGCAGACAGCACAGGGGATCCTCAACTGCCCAAGAAGGGATTGTAGCCCAGCAAGGGCATCCTCAGGAGTAAGCTGAGGGATCCCCAGGGTCAAGCCTCTTCTGCCCTGGCCAATGTCCCAGCAAGACTCTGTCCCTGCTGCCTTCCAGCCCCATCCCTGTGCTCCTGAATCCACTTCCAGAATCCAGCTCCTGAATCCAGCTCCCATCTGCTGCTGAATCCAGTCTGGGACTTCCCCAGTGCCTGCCCCCAGCAGCAGTGGTGCCATCAGTGTCATCAGGGGTTGGGTTCCACACTGGTTTGTGTCTCTGTGTCTCTCCCATGCCGTTGTTCTTCTCTCCACCCCAGCTGGGTTAGTTTCTTTCCCACCCCATCAGTCTCTCTCCCTTCTTCCCTTCCTCTTCCCTTTGGGAAGCAGAGAGGTTCCTGGGGAGCCTCTGGCACTCATCTGGTGGCTATCCCAGCCCTGACCTGTGATATATCCCAAAGAGAGAACTTCGCCCTTTAAGGTATTAAATCTAATCCCTTGTCTCTTGTTCCAGTTGGTTGGGTGATCTGTTGGGTGGGTGATCTGTTGTTGGTTGGGTGATCTGTTGGTTGGGTGATTGCTGTTGGTTGTGTGATCTGTTGGGTGGGTCATCTGTTGTTTCTTCACATGTGGTGCTGTGCTGTGTCTGTACAAGGGACACCTCCTCCTCAAAGGATCCATGGAGTCACCAGCACCTCTGTATCCCTGCAGATCTTATTCTGCCTGGGGCCTGCTCAGGTGCTCAGACATAGCCTCTGGTGGCTGCTGTCATGCACTCCTCATGGTGTTCATCCAGGGCAACGTCTCCACACCTCTGGACCAGGTCCAGCCCTGCACTCCAAGTGCTGTTGTCTGGACTGGTGGTGCCACAGGTGACTGAGGAAACAGTGGGAAGGAAGACAACCAGACAAATCTGGAGGAGAAAAAGCAGAATCTGAAGATTCACAGAGTCTACAACTTCCCCACTGCCCAGTGTGCACTGAGTGCTCCTTGCAGTGCAAGGACACTGCATGTCCCGAGCCCTCCAGGGACTGATGACTTCTGCCCCATTATCTGTTCACAGAAGCACAGCTCAGGGTGCCAAGAGGCAGAACAGGCTAGAATGGGCAGTGGTGTGAAGAGGAAGGTGAAGAACATTCTGACACAGGGAAGTACCTCACTTCTTGCAGCACTGTCACTGCCATCTTCCACCACCCCTCTACAGCAGTGCCCATCACTAGGGCAATCCAGGTGATGCATTTCTCCTCTGCACCCAGATGCTGTGATGTGAAGTGTGAGGGTTTGGACAATGGCACTCAGAGGTCCTACAAGCACCTGGCTTCCTTCTGTGTGCTCTGCACTTTGAAAGCCATGAGGAGCACTGTACAGAGCACACAGAGCTGGGCATCTTCCACAGAATAGTGGAAGTCAGAAGGGAGCTCTAGGGATCATCCAGTCCAACTCCCCAGCTAAAACAGGGCACCCACAGCAGCTTCCCCAGGATCATAATGGTCTCCTTCTCCTCCTGTTCAGATGGAACCTCCTGGATTCCAGTTTGTGCCCATTGCCCCTTGTGCTGTCTCTGGGCACTACTGACAAGAGTTTGGCCCCAGCTTCTTGCCCTCCACAGGTCCTTTAACTCTTGCTGAGCATAGCTCAGATACCCTCTGGGGCTGCTCTCCTCCAGACACCCCAAGGCCTGAAAGCTGCTGTTTGGGTGCAGAGCCAAGGAGGAATATCTCTATCCAGCCTGTGAAGGTCTGAGCCACAGACCTGCTTCAGATGAACCACAGCTGTGGCTGGACCTACAGAACAGCTTGGAAGGTACCTGAAAGCTCATCCAGCTCAAATCCCTTGTCATGGGCAGGGACACCTCCCACCTGCCCAGGTCACTCAAAACCTCATCCAGCCTGGCCTTGAACACCTCCAGGTAGGGATTATGCCCCTCTGTTGTGCTGTGCCAAGCCATTGCCAGCTGTGGTGATATTCCCTTTGGGAATATGATACTTGCCCCACTCTGGTATAGAAAGGGGGGATGTGGACTCCTGCTGAGCATCAGATCATTTGTAGCCTGGACCTCTGGCTACAGCGGCTGCAGGCTGTGAAGGATTGGTTCTCCCCTACACCCTCCCTGAGCAGAGTAGGGAGGATGAGTAAGAAGTTAGCAGAAATGTTGGGGTTTTCATCAAGAAGAACATTTTAACTTGAAAATGAGACTCCTGAGCTGAGTTTCAGGCTGCCAGGTCACAACCTCTGTCTGCCGTCTGTCAGTCCATCAGCAATGTTGCAGAGACATCCCTAAGAGCGCTGAGCATCCCTGGTGATGGCTCTGGTCCAGCTGCAAACATTGAAAGCCAGGTAATTTGTGGAAGACAGCTCAGTGTCTAACTCTGAGGCAAACCTGAATAAAACCAAACTATCTTGCTCTCTAAGAGGGAATGTTTAGGGTTCTTTTCCAGAGGAGTTTTATTTTATTTTAAATCAGCTAGATTTTAAAAAAAAAAAAAAAAGAAAAAAAAAAGAAAAGAAGTCAAACACAAAACTAAAACCAAATCAGCAACAGACCCTAAAATCAGGTGATCAGGGAATTGTCTGTTGGAGGAGACCTTGAAGACCATGGAGTCCAACCATGACCTGGTTGGACCTAACACTTCCAGGTCATCACTAAAACATGTCCCTCAGCAGTACTTCTCCACCCTTCCAGGGATGGACTTCACCTGGGGGGGCCTGGGCCAGACCTTGACAACCCTCAAGGGGCAGAAATTGTTCCTCGTGTCCAACCTAAACCTTCCCTGGTGCAACCTGGGAGAACAGGCTGACCACCAACCTCTCTCTAACCCACTTCAGTTAGCTGTAGAGAGTAAGGAGGTGTCAACCACTCCTCCCAGTTTGGTACCATCAGCAAACTCTGTCCCTTCATCCAGATCACTGATGAAGATGGTGAACTAGAGTGGAGCCAGCCCTGACCAGTGGAAAAGCCCAGGAGCTACAGAGAATGAGATAATAAGACTGATGATAACCAGAACCTCCTGGGGATTCGGTTCATAAAGGACTTCAGGACACTAAGAAGGCAGCACAAGGAGCTGTTGCCCATCCAAACATCCCAACTCAGTTACTCAAGTGAAACATTTTTCTTTTCTCAAACCAGAATATTCTACTTGACTCTTTTAAAAATGTTTATTAATATATTTTCCCAGTGTCAGGAGTTGGAAAGAAATTAATTTGATTCTGTAGGATGATTTCTGTAGGAATTCAGGCATTGTGACTTCCAAATGGAAGTGTTTCAGTTCCCTGATGAATTGGAAGACAAAGATAAGCAGAGTTTATGAGGGAAGGAAAGACATCCACAGTGCAGCTTGCATTGCAGAGGTCGTGATGGTTTGGGAGTTCC
>WBNM01002641.1:0-10849 GCA_013399055.1 Ramphastos sulfuratus
AAGGCCGCAAAGATGATCAGAGGAATTAGGATTGATGATTAGGAAGAAGTTCTTTACAGTGAGGGTGGTGAGACAGTGGCACAGGTTGCCCAGGGAGGTTGTGACTGCTCCCTCCCTGGAAGTGATCAAGGCTAGGGTGGATGAGGTCTTGAGTGACCTGTACTAGTGGGAGATGTCCCTGCCTATAGTAGGGGGTTGGATCTAGATGAGTTCATTTCCAACCTAAACCATTCTATGACATTATCTAATAATGTCATAATAATAGTTTGGTCAGCCAGAAGTACCATTTGAATACATCTATTTTCACTGAATAGGTGAACTGTAGAATTTATCTGCCCTTTGTAAGACATCTAAAAGTTAAACAGCCATATTTGAATGAGTCACTCATAGGCAAGATTGAAAAATGAGGGTGGTCAAGAGAATGTTTAGTTTATCCTAAGGCAGGTCAGATTAAATGACCTGTTTCACTGAAAAGCTCATTCTGGATTTTCAAAGAATTACAGTCACAGAGTGGAATACACCAAAAGGTATTATATATGGAATGTCCATATTTTATCTGATTGCCCTCTGAAATTTTTTAAAAAGGATTAGCATTTGAATATATTTGTATAGAGGTTTGCACTGTGTTTCCTATTGATCTGATCTCCCTGAAATGTTTGACTATATAGGATGATACAGTCACCTCTGCAAATGCACATCAGACATCTACATGCACACATCTACCAGGGTGTAATCAAGTGAGATGAGCTTTTGTGTAAGAGGCTGCACATTTATATTTCTGATCTTAGACCTTTAAGGGAAATAACTTTATAAGATGTTGCACATAGATGGCCTGAACCCAAAATTCAGGCCAGGTAGTCATTAATAATCACATTAAAAAAAACCAAAACAACAAAACCAAACCAGAAAACAAAATAGTTTTGGTCATGGTGACTACTTCAAGTTTTTAGAGAGAGGAGATTAAAGAAGATAAATTTGCAATAATGAGGGTCTTGTCTGAAAAAACATCAATTGCCCTTCTGCTTCAAGATTTTGAAAGGCTTAAAATGTTCTTCCTTCAACTCCTAGTGCATCACAAGTCAGTTTTTGCTAGTTGTATCCTTGCATGAACCAATCTAATGAAGACTTTAAGTTAAAAAAAAAATCACTTCTGAGTAGAAACAACTACCACTTTGCTATAGTCTCTATGCAATGTTGATTCCTTTCTCATTTTTTGATTTCTTCTGGAGTAAGGCAAAATACTCTAATCTCATACCATTTATAAAGTTTCATAAAATTATAATATAGAGGACATTAACAATGTTGACCTCTGGATACCAGTTTTATGCTTTCTACAGTGCACTGACACTTAAGCTATGATGTAATTCGTCATTTTTGCACAGTAAATATAGGCTGTATTGCTAGAAACAGTGAGAAGCAGAAGCTGATTTTCAGTATTTTTAAGGATCAAGCCAGTCATTAGGTGAGTAAATATAATCTGAGTTATAAAATTATGCAATAATCTAATAGTTCTGTAATATTATGAATATGAGAATCCAGTTTAGAATTTTAGAAATCCCATGCTTACTACGCTTGCATCAGTTCCTGAAGTCTGGAGTTTTTCTGTGGGAAATTCATTCTTATACTTAAAATTTTAATATGGAATTTGCTATAGGCATAAGATGTTATTAAGTATATAATTTTCAAGTCATTGCAGTATATAATTACAATATGGTTAGTGCATCCAGATTCTAAAAATACATTGTAGAGATGAGGTTGAGACGGAGCAATTACACAGAAAGTTCATGTATAGTCTATATAAATTAGTGGTATTTGCTTGCATAAAATACGATGCAGTTTCATTAAATTGTAATTTCAAAACATGCATTCCTGAGTGATCATTATCATCACTAATAATAAATTGCTTGAAGACATTCTCCTTTAGCCTGGCGAAGTTCATTGTGCCATATAGTGCTCAGCATCTCTATCCATTTTCTTTTCTCAAGTGTAATCACTTCTGAGTCCACTGCCTAATCTCAGCCCATGTTAAGGTTTTGATGGTTAAAAATTTTGTTCAAAGGCAATGCACATAATCCCATTTATGTTGGTTTATTTGAATGTAACTTTTTTCCTACTCTGTAAAATGGCGAAGCTTCTTTTAGTCATTCCTAGGGAATGAAGCCATAGACAATGTCCAAACTGCTGTGCTTCTGCTGATAGTACAAAGAGTATTTGCAGCCAAAGCCATCCTGTGCTGCCAATTTAGCAACTGCTATGTGATGTTGTTTCCTTACTCATAAGAAGCATCAGTATTTGCAAATAGTAAGTCATGAGTTGTGGACAGGGATTAAAAAAAGTCTTCTGAACTGAGAGTAAAGACCTAGATGAGTTATCACTCATTTCCATCTTTCCTTTTGCTGTCATCATATAGAAAATGAACTCACAGCAGCTTGTCCTGTTTAAAGTCTAAGCCCCATTGCACAGCCTTTAATTTTGATAACACTGTGAGATCCTGAGTCTTACCATAAAAAGAAAATGTATACAAGATGCTTCGGGATGTAGATAAGCAGAGTCTGCTATAGATACAAATAATCTGTTTCATGCACTGTGCCTTTGAAGTCCTCTTTTGTTTGCATTCAAGAAATCCTTTCTGGGAGCAAGTACAAATTAGGATCCAGCCTTCAGCCCTTCCTTACCAGAGTCTTCCTTTAGGCATGAAATTATCTGCAGATGAAACTGCAGCTGTTTAAGCACTTGAGCACCTGATTGCTCCTGGAAACCAGATGCTCACATGTCTAAATTACTGTAATTTTAACCTTCTCTCTGCAGGTTCAGTCTTTGGCCTAAAAGTAATTTGGGACATTCCTGTGTCAGCAAAACCAATAGAAGATGCCTATTCACTGGTTTGCTTTCTTTTTATAAGAAGACAGGAGTAGTACAGACTTTCTTTTGTTGCTTCATAGACATAATTTTTATGGCAGAACTCTAATTAGTATATTTGTACTTTTAAAACCCTGAGGAGACCATAAGTTTTCCAAGCATGTCACTGGACTTATTGGAGCAGGAAGGCATCCAAGATAGAGGGGAATCTCTGCTCATGTTGAAGCTTTTCTCAAGAAAATAGGAAATAATGAAACCACCCAACAGCTAGATTCTTTCTTTCAGAGGGCACCAGCTGTGAAAAGTAGATCTCTCCCAAGCGCATGAGGTAGGGTGGACAGTGAAGAAACAGTAAGATGGTTACTGCTGTTCCTGCTGTGCAAGGATTCTCAGATGTACAGATTCAGATTTTACTAAAATAAAATGAACTGCTGGCAGAACTGCAAAATTGCTAGCTAATAAGAACAGATTCAGCATTGCCTGGTGGAGCTGACAGAAGCTCAAAGGAGAGATTCTCCAACACACTACATTCATCTTACATAAAGGCTGCATTTCTGATTCACTGGTTGAATTCAAATGCTCTGTTTCCATTATCACTTATCCTACTAACATAGTCCATTGATTTTACTGCCGCTTTTGCCCTTCTGCATCTCTTTTCCAGGAAACCAGTGTTACAGTCACTAATTCTCCAGAGCTGCTGGCTAGCCCCAACCTCTCCTTCCCTTCCACAGCCTTACACCTGAGTAGCATTTTCCTGCTACGGTAGCGTGGTCCTGAGGTTGCTACAGCCAAAATAATTTTCATCTTGCCAGGACACTACACATTAATATTGCCCAGCTGCTGCTGGATTCCGGACAGCTGACTTTAAAGTTATTGCTCTGCTGTATGCACTGGTAGTCTGAATGAACACACTAACCAAAATGTGCTGCAGCCTGTCAAAAAGCTGTTTCTCCTTTGTACAGTCTTTCCCTGATATAAACTGTACACCTACAAAATATATACAGATTGCAAATGTTCATAGCATACATAGATCTCTCAGATAGTTATTCACAAAAGCAAAGCCAGATATGTGTCAGGCAACATATGGCCCCAGAATGATTGCCTCCATGACTGTTCTTTAGCAGGAATCTTCCCTAAATTAAACGTATATAGATATCCCTTCCTGATGTGTTCACACAGATATTCATATGAAAAAAAAAAAAAAAAAAAAAGGGTGTGTGTATTTTCCCATTCATGAATAAGCCAATGGAATTACATAGCATAAAATATAACTGACTGGTTAAAATTTGCATGGTCATAATTTTCAATATCTTAAATCTGTAAAACAGTAAATACAGAGTTTCTTCCTCAGACAGAAAATAGCAAACTACCTTTAAAACAGGAATATTCTTGCAGTAAGGTCTGTCTGCCCAAGTGAAACCACACATCCAGGGTTGCAATCGACCACCCTCTTCTGTGCCCAGAGATGGAAGAGAAATGCTGCATTGCAATGTCATGCAAAGCCTCTGTTGACTTTCCCTTTTTCACTCTCTATAGCAAAATTAAATTCTCTACAGTTATATTCCAGGCAGAATAGCCTATAACTATGCACAGAAGAAAGGCTTTTTTTGAACTTACAGCCACGGTGCATGTCAGTAACTGTACAATGAGCAGCTTCATCCTAAGCATCTTAATTCTTCCCTCCCTCCCTCCCTCCCTCATCTTCTATCTTTTTCTGAAAGAACCTGAGGACCTGGTTAACATCTGATATTTCTCAAAAATCTAGAATCCCTTAAATTCCATAAAGATAGTACTGAAAAATCTCTAGCTCAAGAAGTAAATGAATCCCAAACAGTCCAAAGGTTTATCAACCTCTGTTAGCTAGTCTTCATTATTTTTCCCCAAACTTTAAATTAGCCCAAGTGGTTTAGTCTGAAGATTGATTTAGCCTCATCTGAAAGCAATGAGGATTTTTTCCATTCATTTTGGAGACTGCTGGATCAGACTTTACTCATTTTGTTCCTGAACCAAACCTTAATGATGTCAATAAAGTGCCTTTTATGCAGTTAAACAGGCTTGTAGTCATTCCAGTAGCTACTTATTAAAAAAAATAAATTAAAATTTACTTATTTCCTAATCTTCTTCCAACGAACATGGTTTTGGCTTTTTCCTCTTCGTTTCTGCTCCTCTCAGTTGTTTCAAATTAGCTTGCTCATAGAAAATGTCAGCACTGAGATGAAGACTCAGATGAACACACTCAGCTGTGCTCTGAGAGCTGATCCTCTCAGGATACATGAAAGGGGAGATAGCAGGAAAAGCTTGTTCTGTTTCATAGCTACATAAAAGACATCAATCCCTAAGGTTATTTCTACACTGTGTTTAGGCAGTACGATATAGGCACTCGCCTCTTTGTAGCCAGTGTGTGTTTCTACAAGAGAAGTTGCTTTGTCACTAGCTTCAGCACAGGTTGTATAAGGCCATTTGAGATGCAGTGCATCTGACTGGGAATCCTATCTTTGCAGCCATCAGAAGTTTGTTGTTATTAATACTGAGCTAGCTAAATTGTAGATAGTCTGACGTGTCTATACGTGCGGTGGTATCACTGCAGCAGCAGGCTAGGCACAGCTTACAGCTCTGAAGTTGTACTCTTTTAGGCTTCAATTTACAGGGCATTGTTATCAATTGAGAGATTGCCCTTTGCAAGCACCTTCCTGTGCTTACCTTCCTTAAAGCAGCTGACTGTCATGAGTGAAGTGGAAAGGGATTACTTATACACTCTATAGGATTTGCTGTGGCAAAACAGCCATAATAATCTCTAAATTTAGATGAAATATCGGTTTCCAAAACACAGGATGTGGATGTTCTCTGAGGCTGTGTTTGTACACTGCTCCAACCTAACAACCAAACACTTGGTAAAATTTTGTTGGTTGTAATACTATCATTACTACAGCCACAATGGTGTTTCATTTTCTGTAGACTGGAGAGTTGCACAATGGAAGATCTGTGATGGTTTGGGAGTTCCCTGCCCCNATAAACACCACCTGAAAAATGACACTGAATACTCAGCTGAAAAGTAATATTCTCAGTCTCTTAAAGCAAAAAAGCTACATTTTGCTCTCATTTGACAACCAGAGGCTGCTCTGTGAGTGAGACAGAGCTCTGTATATCCCCAACATCAGTAGTTTTTTCCCTAGAGAATGAATTATGCACGAAGATTGGTGTGTATTGTATCACTAGGATACTTACACAAAGGAATCATTCCTTAGAAACAGGAGATTTTCTGATGCTCAACATTCTTTAAATAATTTCAAGATCAAATAATCACGGTGCATTTCCTGCTCTGGTTCGTTTGGCTGTTTTGGTTTGTTGTTGGCTGTATTTTAAAACAAAGCCTTTAAAACTGTGACGACTGGTTTCCAGAAGAAAGGTTTTCATCCCAGGAGCATGTTATCGATGGCTATTCTTGTTTGCAGCACTTGCACTCTCCATGGCTCTCTGCATCTGACTGCACTGACGTCATCTCCAGCACTATCGACACATTCTTTTGTGTGGTGTGAATGAAAAAGTAAATTGATCCCAGTGGGGACTGTGCTCACAGTGAACAGAAAAAAGCTGCCACTGCCAGCTATAGATGGCATCAGATGTCTGTTAGTACAGTCCTTATTTGGAACTCAGATTAGGTAGGACACTAGTAAGGAGGGTTATCTTCATGCCCCTCAAAAAATACTGCGTTGGGGTGGGGTGAGTGGCTAAACTTGACGCAGAGACTTTGATAATGGTTTAAATGGCAATAGATGTAAACAAGAACACCTTGTATCCCAGTGGTAAAATAATTTTAGAGAGGACAAATATTATCCTTAAAGTGATGGAACAAAGGCAGGGAATAAAGGGGAATAAAAAATGGTCACAAAATCTTTGACTTTATCAATTTTGGAGTGCTGAAATCACCTGTGCTAAATAAATCATACCTGACAGGCATCTAGCCTTACATCTCCTGAGTTCTAGTCCTGAAGTCTAAGTATTTATTACAGGAGTATTGTTTCCACAGCATGCAAGGGGGTAGTTTAAAATTTTATACCGATAGAAGTTTTCTCCTTTTATTTTAGCTATTTTTATATAAGCATTTGTAACAAAGAGGGGAAAAAAAAAGAAAAAGGGGGTATTTTATAAACTTTTCCCATATTTCGTACATTTATTTACAGTGTGCATCTCTCTCTCCCCTCTGCCACTATCAGTTACTGTATTTAGGTCTAACATTTTTATTCTTTCAAAATCCCTGTAACTTCAGTCAGCACTTTCTTGCAATTAACAGTGGTATATCTACATGGATGTAAGAGGAGGATTAGAGGAACAAATGGGGGCATGACTCTAGTCCCCTAGAAAATCTGTGGCAAGGCAGGAAAAGGAATTAAAAGCTGAAATGGCATCCCAGAAATGCACTCTTCCTTCCCATCTCCCATCACACAACATCTACCACAGAATCTGAATCTCCCATCCTTATGCCAAGTGAACCCCAGTTATGCTGTGGTATAAAGCTGTCACTAATTGAACACCAAATTTCCCAAGCACCAGGAGCTCATAAGTTGGATCTAAGACCTGGACCTTCCCCACCCAACACATCAAAAGAAGCTGTCCCCACTTTGGCTGGGAGTGGGATGATAAAAGCTGCTTCTAAGGGGACAGGGATTTGCCACTGGGATGCAGGGCAAGCTGGGGTGCTGGGAGGAGGAGGAAGGAGAACACTAAGTGGCTGGATGAGGCACTTAGTGCCATGATTTAGTTAATTAGAAGGGTAATTAGAAGGGTTGGACTCGATAATCTCAAAGGTGTTTTCCAATCTGGTTAATTCTGTGATTTTGTGACACAGCTCTGTCACTGCCTGGAGGGGAGGAAATGGTGACAGTGGCAGATGTGCTGACACCAGGTGGTAGTGCTTTGGTCGCCAGATGAGGGCAAGTTTGGCCACTTGGTTCACAGGTCCTTTCCTGTTTCTCATCAGTTTTCTTCATTATTATCCAGTAGTGCATGAATGCTACAAATGACTTATCCTGGTTGACTGTCAAAATCTTTTCTCTCCAAGGTAACAAAATGGGAACGCTGGTTTGTGGACTACTAACACTACAGTTTCAGCCTCAATGTTCAAATTCATGGATCAGAGAAGTAACATGCCATCATAGCAACCACTGGCTATACCCATGCATATTCTGTCAGAAAGGTGACCTGACGTGCAGAAACACACCATAATGTCCTGTGCAACTTCATATTCTACTCAAGTCTCAGGTTTGTGGAGAAATTGTTTTCTATCTATTTTCAATCTATACAGAAAGATATGCTGTGGGTGATGGCAGCCAAATTCCAATAAACTGTCTTCATTCTGCTTTAGTAAGGCATGGGTAATTAGCTGGGTAACTCAAGCTTTGGATAACTTAGTTTCTTTCAGGAGCACTACTGGGGCAGACTTGCTCACGTGTGTCTCAGGTTAGGGCCATGAGCAGCCCAGGACTGGAGGACAGAAATGACACTCCTTTTGAGGAGTAAGAGTGAAGATACTGCACACTGACTGGAAGTTTAAAAGGAAATTCTATTTACAGGTGCATATATGCAAAAGGCAATCAGGTAGAATGAATACATCCACAAACTAGCCCAGATCTATCAGGCTAAAACCTTCTAGAATCCTCCACCCCTTCCACCCTCAGCAGGCCTGAGAGTAGGCCACAACTGCTCTCCCCAGCTTAGGCCTAGGTAGTGGAGGGGTAATTAATTAATGCGAGGTGATATTTTAGAAAATTAATATTGTTTATTAATATTCAACATTCAGAACTCTCTCCACCCCGATCACCAATTTCAATAACAATTGGTTCTTTGCATCGATCATGGAAGCTTTACATACAAGTAATAACAGGATCTAGACAGAACGAGTAATGATATATAACATTAACCGAACTCGACTGAACTGGCAGAGAAGGCTTTGAGGTTAGTGTACCACTTGCGGTCAATACACTGCTTGCCCACTAGATGGACTCAAGGAGCTCCTTTCTGCTTATGGCAGAAGGCAATGGNCATGTATAAGCCTATTTTAGCCTGCCAAGAGCCATCTCCTCCACACAAACCATGAGATAAGAAGGGACACTGCTCTTCCCAGGTTAAAAGAAGTGAGGGGAGAAGAGGTAGGGAGGAGAAGAGAGAGAGATCCGCCAGACACTGTCTTACAAGCTATGAAAGCAGCATAGAATAACAGTATTACAATATCCTGGGGTGACCAGGTCTGTTGCCTGGGGCAGGACTTTGTCTCTGTAGTTTTCTTAAGGGAACCTAGCCCCCCCCCCCCTTAACTACTACAGTGTGATTGCTTTGTGAACATCTGGTTCTATGCAGAATTTCCTTATTCTAAGAAAGGACAAAGTTTCAATTTTAGTGTTCAATGGGAAAAAAATAATTTTAAAAAAAAAAAGGTAGTATCTGCAAGGGTGTAAAATTACCAGTTCAAGATCTCATGGCTGTTTACTACCATGGAGTTTGACTCAGTGGAGCTTCTTAAACAGTTTTGTTTCAGTCTTCGTGTTCTTGAAACAATTTGCATCTTCTAGTACATAGATTCCAGAGTAGTAGAGGAGTCATTTTTATTGCTCTATTTTAGTATTTGAAGGGTAATTTTTAATTTTTATTATTCTATTCTGGTATTCGAAAGGGTATAAAAAAACAGGTTGATGGCAAGGGCAGATTATGAACACTGTCATTTTGCTACTTTTTAAAATATATGTGCATTGCATATATATGAGATTTTCCTCTAATTTTTCCATGGAAGTTTTACCACAAAATAGCCTAGTCAAATAGGGACTCCTGAGCATGGCTTACATGAAAACAAGGATAAATAAAATAATTTTAAAGCTCCATTAAGAGTTTTGTGAGTTTGTTCTTTTTTTTTCCTTCTTCTTCTTCCCCTTTTTATTACACTGTTGAGTATTACAATAAATCTTTCTCACTGCAAAAGCAGAAATATTTTTTTCTCTGAAATCTCTCCTAAGCTGTATTTTTCAGGCTCCACATTAAAAGAGGTGTTTTAGGGACACACACGGAAGTAAATTTTTATTATGTTCATTACAAAATGGTTTTTTTTGAAAATCAAATTATTTTTTTCTACTAAAAACATTTAAAACCACTGAAAACCAAATGAAATGTAACAGCTATTTTTTCAACAATCAAAACTGTTATGATGATTCAAATGTCTCCTTAATTTTCCTTTTCTTCTCTGCTTTGTTTTGCTTTTGTATCCCTTGATAGGGAATAAAAGTGAAGGGAAATAATTTTTTTTCAGCTAAATAGACAATCTGGTGTCTGCCCTGTTTTACTCCCATGAGAGGAGTATAACAGATGTACAGAAAGGACTAATATTATATAACAGATAAGTTTAATAGCCTTTAGACTGATAAACTCTTCACTAACTACTCTCATCTTACTCATCTCATGCTCATACAGCTGAGATACAAGCCTGAAGTGCACGCTGTCAGTCGAAGTACCCTTGTGCAGGGTTTCCATAGTGCCGAAGCATCTTTGGCAGTTATATTTGTCCGTCAACAGATTAATACTGGGAAACTGGACAACATTTGAGCAGTAAATTGTCTGAGTGCAATGTATTCTAACTAAATCTGCTGAATTCAATGCATAGCTCATGTGTAGCCATTGTGTTTGCTGAGTAGAGAAACAAAAGAGAAGCAACATAGATACAGATCTATTATTTCCATCTCTGATTACTCAAATTAACTGTTGCCCTGGGGTAGGGTGGAAGAAGAGGAGAGACCAAAATTTGAGAGGTAAAGGTTTCAGAGATGTAAAAACATGCTTGGCACTTATCACAGTATCACAGTATAGCAAGGTTGGAAGAGACCTCAAAGATCATCAAGTCCAACCCACTACCACAGACCTCAAGACTAGACCATGGCACCAAGTGCCACGTCCAAACGTGCCTTGAACACCTCCAGGGACGGTGACTCCACCACCTCCCTGGGCAGCC
>WBNM01002641.1:19611-89412 GCA_013399055.1 Ramphastos sulfuratus
CACTGGTGCCAGCACTGACCCCTGAGGGATGACACTTGTCACTGGTCTCCAGGTGGACATTGTGCCCTTGATCACCACTCTCTGTGTGAGACCATCCAGCCAATTCCTTATCCAGCAGTGCTCCACCCATCAAGTCCATGTTTTTCCAGCTTGGTGACCAGGATGTAATGTGGGACAGAATCAAGAGATACTTTATATATAAAAATAATATGATTTAAAAATATTTTCTCTTTTTCTTTCTATTCTGAATTTACTAATTCACTTTTAAATATTAGTGGCACACATGGAAGCAATTGAGGCTGATCAGCCCATGGATGAGCTTGATAAAATTCACTGTATTTATTATTTAGGCAGAACAGAGATGTAGAATCACTATACTAATAATAAATATTAGCATAAATATCTGTTGTTATTTTCATATTTATACCTTAACATGTCTGGATGAATCAACATACTCTCAGAAGTAATTGAAATGCCACTAGAACGAGCAGCATGCTAGGCTATGTCAAGCTTTAAGACTGTTACACAATTCTTACAGTGTGTAAGAAACTTGAAAAAAAGATCCATACGTAAAATCCTCAATAAAATACAGCTGAGATATGAAGGAATTTGTTTTCTTTCACTGCACATCACTCATAGTCACTGAGGATTCAGACTGGTAGGCAATACATGCTTTGAGTGAAGAGAAGCATATTCGTAGCAAACTTTTGAGCTGTGACAATGCAAAAGTAGGATAAAAAATGAGAGTGTTAGTTGCTTTTGTGTGAAAAGAACCATCTCCCAATAATACCATATTGTAGTAATAATACAATAGGACTGAAAGGCAGTGAAGTTGATAGAGACAGTTTCCAAATGGAGGGGGGCAGAACTAAATGTACCGCTTCACCTTGGAAAGGACATCTTAGAGAAATATGGTCATTCCATAAATTTATGAAGAGTGTGGAGAACAAGGAAGATCTGCTGGGTTTCTTGCAGTACAGAAACTTGAGAGGATGCATACACAATAAAGTTATCAGGTAGTGAGTTTAAAATAAACAGAAGGAAATACTTTTCCATATTGTTGCATAACTGCACCGTGAGGTCATTTCTAGAAGATGCTGTGGATGCCAAAAATATAAACAGATTTAAACAGATTTAGAAAAAAAAAAATCATGGGAATACATCCATGAGTAACCCAGAGGCAATGTCTGGCTTAGGAAATATTTAAACCGATTGTTGCTGGAGCCAAGAGGATAGACCGAGAGCCAGACACTATAAATCTTATTTTTCCCACTTTTTCCTTTAAATTCACTATTGGCCAGAGATTCCCTTATTTGTCCCATGATAGAAGGTTATGACTAAGAGGAATTTAGGATATTGTCTTGTAGTTGAAGATACTTCAAAATGGAAGAATCTATAGACTCTACAGAAAATACAGTATGTCTAGTTTAGTAGTAAAGCTGAATTTTGCCCAGCTCTGCTCCTTATTTTTCCCTTAGTACTGCCATGAGCAGTCTTCCTCTTCTCCATAGCCTGGTGGTCAAGGTGTTTGGGGTTCCTGAGAGAGAAGCAAAACGAGACTCAGTGTTCTCCAACAGGTATAGCTGCAGACATTCCTGGTATCCCATAAAACAAAATGTGGGTAAAGGCCATTCAAAGAAGAATGCTATTTCAAGGAAAAAAAAACCAAAATCCATTATTTTTAGCATTAGCCCTGGGAAGTTCTGTGGTTAGTTTATATGCTTAGTTACTACTTAGAGCCAAACATCATTTGGGCTCCCTCTATTTGATAGAGAGGCAGATTGCTAAGGATAGACAGAGTGACTTGATTCTCTTTCATTCTCTGTTACAGATGGTTCACAAATAATTAGCTTACAACTAAATAGCATTTTATATAGCTAAAGTCAGGGTAAACGTGACCCATAAAGTTCAATTTCCCAAGTGAACTCCCTTGTCAATGCAAGGGGATTTTTGTCACTAAATTACATGACAAATCCCAGAGCTGAGTCTCCCGGCACATTTTTAAAGCTTGTTTTGTTTTCTCCTAAATGTGATTTTCTTTTAGAAGTAAATTATGCTTTGGTCAAAGATAATAGATTTCCAGCCCTAAAAAAAGTCTTTATTAATTAATGGACTAAATATAGAATGATAGAATCATAGAATGGTAAGGTTGGAAGGGGCCTCAAGGATCATCTAGTTCCAAACCCCTGCCATAGGCAGGGACACCTCCCACTAGCACAGGTCACTCAAGGCTTCGTCCAACCTGGCCTTGAACACCTCTAGGGATGGAGCAGCCACAACCTCCCTGGGCAACTTGTTCAGTGCCTCACCACCCTCACTGTAAAGAACTTCCTCCTAATATCCAGTCTAAATCTCCCCTCTGCCAGTTTAAACCCATTGCCCTTTGTCCTGTCATTACAAGACCTTGTAAATAGTCCCTCCCCAGCCTTCCTGTAGGCCCCCTTCAGATACTGGAAGGCTACTCTAAGGTCTCCTTGAAGCCTTCTCTTCTCCAGGCTGAAGAGCCCCAACTCTTGTAGCCTGTCCTCATAGGAGAGCTGCTCCACTCCTCCGCTCATCTTCGTGGCCCTCCTCTGGACCCACTCCAACAGTTCCATGTCCTTCCTGTGCTGGGGGCTCCAGAACTGTACACAGTAGTAGTTGTAGCAATTTAATTCTTATCCCTTTATTGATTTTTCACTGTCTCTTTTTCTAGACACCATCATCATCCTAAAGCTTCTTGCTCAGTGTGCTGCAAACCTGGATTTGCATATAAGCTGAGGCCAACAACAAAGTTTCCAATTAGTGCCAAGTGAGTTGGTGTTCTTGTAATGTCAAACACTTCTCCAGTGGTCTGAGACCACGCATCTCATTTCATGTGGGATATTGAACAATTAACATCTTTCAGTTACAACCACCAGGATGGAATATGAAGTGACAACTTAAAGTCTTACCATGAAAGAGTCATGGTCCACTCAGCTCCCATGTATATGCATTTTTAGCATAACTGAATGTAATTATAGCAAAGGATTTTGCATGAGAAGAAATTGCTTAGTGTTCTACAGCATGCCTCAGTTACAGATCTGACACTGAGTGGGGTATTTCACTCTTGAGACTATTATGTTATTCTCAATATATTTATAATATTAAGGAGCATTTAAAATGGAAGCTTTAAGTCAATAAATTGGAAAGGCTACTGAAATTGGAAAAGACTACCGAAAATTATTGTTTAGCTTAACAGATAACAGGTCAAATCTCAGTTTACAGGCTATTTAATAAAGGAATTTATCACATAAATTAATTCACCACAGGAAGGATACCAGTGGTTTCAGTCTCTATATTTTCAATGTAATGGTGCTAGGATAAGCTCAAAAGTCTTTTCAGAAATCTGAAGGCAGTGTCATAGAAATCTCAGATAATACCTATTGTTCAATTATAAAACCCAGAAGGTAATCAAAATTCTATAGATCTATGGAAAAGCCAGATGGACTAGTATCTATATTTGCTTTTAGAAAGTCTGCTCCCCTTTGCTACCCCTCCTCTTCCTCTACTTGCAAGATACTGCTGATATGCAGACTGCTAGCATTTTTAATTATCTCTTGGATTTGCTCTTGTGGCAAGAAACGTAGCAGAAAGAGGAATGCTTATCAGTTGAATGCACAATGCTTGCAGGCTCAAATACAGCACATCTTGAAGAAATATCAATGCCTTCCACTGTTTCTATACTTAGTAGCTGATGTACATAAATAATATATATTCACATACATATAATTCTTTTATTTAACTTTGTTCTCATTAGCTTTCAGAATAATCTATAATGAAGAAACTGAGGGATTTGACTAGGATGCATCTTTGCAAAGGTCCACAAGAGTGATCCTTTGCCTAAAACAAACCTGAAATTCCCTCAGTACAGTCATCTCTCCTGACTTCTTTCTACTCGTCTTCAAACTACTGTTATTCTAAGACACATATGTAAACTTTTTTTTGTTTTTCTTTTGAATCCTGATTTAGAGTTGCCCATCTCACAAAGGTGGTGATGATAAATTTCATCATGCTATTTCAAAGGCAAAGAGTACTAACCTCTATTTTCTTCTGTAGTTGGCTGAAGACTCACAATCAAACATTGCTTCCTTTAGCTTTCGAAGGAAAATGAAAAGACACTCTTACCCTGCAGTTATTGGCAGATACTGCAGTGGCTAATTATAAATATTTCAGGCTCAGGTTTTACTGTACAGCTTAATCAACATTTCTCTAGGCTTGTGTAATCTAGGAATGGCTTTATGAGATATGGCAAAGGTACGCATACATGATCACACAAAAGCAATGTGAATAAAAATACCATTTTAATGTCACTATCACCATTCTAAATCTCTGAGGGGAAAGATGCAGATTCTAAAAATTGCTGTTTTAGTTGAGCATGGAATTGGGCTAAGATACACAGACTCGAGTAATTACTTGTGATATGCAATTGACAATGAAAAGGGAACAAATAGTAAATTGAAAGTAAATTGTAAAAATTTAATCCATTTATATTAAAAGCTGAATTTTATTTATTTTCTGGTTCTGATAGAAATGTAGTTTGATAGTAAATCATTCTCTTGAACATTTTTCCTATTCTTACTGAAAACAATGAATTTGAAATGCATGGCATATAAAGCATTAAAGTCTTCACAATGTCTGAGCACAATTATTCTATTTATAGATTTGTGGAGAGGAAGAATTTAATATATATCTCTGAAGAGTTATCTGGACTTACTGTAGAGTAGCATATAACCACAAGACTGGAAGAAGACAGGAGCAATGACAGTTACTTTCCTGCCTGCTTGTTTAACTCACAGAGCTTAACAGCAGGTACAGGATGTTCTGAGGTATTGCAAAAACTCATTAGTTCTCTATAAGGAAAGTTTGCCCTGGAGTTCATAGTTATTATCCTTGAAGCTAACGATGTGAGTTGAAATTCTATGCAGCTTCAGTGCAGCATGTTTCTGCATTTACTGTGTCACCTCAGCTGAACCCTTTTGGCTCTGAGAGCCTTGCTGCAGCCTGTCAGCAAAATTACAGGTTATGGTGATCTAATACTTCAAGTTCTTGGGTAATTTCTGGATTAATCAATGGAAATTTTTACAGCTCTAGTATTTTTCTGCTAAAAGGATAATTATTTTTCCTATTTTGCCTTGAAATGAACAAATGGATAACACAGACTTCAAGGCTAGAGTATAAACACACATAGAGCTTCATTTGCTCACAGTTTTATTCAGTCACATGAGTTCTGTCCATTGAATTTCCCAATCTCTTACCAAACCTACAATTACTGTTGGCACTGGCAGGTTCTCTTTGCTTTCAGGTGCAATGTGCTGAATAGCATTCGTAACTCTTTTCCCCACAAGAATTATTTATTTAGGTGGTAATTCCTCCATTTCATTCTACTTACATGTTTGTGCTAGAAATCTATGAAACCTGTATGTATATGATCAAATTATGAATCCAAGAGCAGATGTATATGTAATGGAGCAGATTTTGAGAGGCATGTGCTCGGCTGTGAGAGCTTAGTTGTTACGTGGCCTCCGTTTGATGCTGTTGGCTAGTGCTAAGATCTTTTACTCATTGTGAAGTGCAGGAAGGACAAGATAGAGATGGATTGTATTCATTTCTCCTTTGACTAGTCCTGAAGGGCAGAGGAGCTTGTGGACAAAATGGTCTTCCTAAGTGGCACACAATCTCTTCACTCTTCTTCCTTCTGGGTCAGCCCAGCTTCACTTTTCCTCAAACAGAAAGATGACCCCAAGGAGACCCATATGGCTCCTATCTTAGTGACATGTGCACCCCTCACAAGGAAACTAGATTAAAAATACTAAGTGAAAACACTCCCATGTGACAGCCCACTTGTACCATTGCAAATTGGAAAGATAGTTTGAGATTTAAAATGTCTCTATAGGAATTTCACTGTCTAAATGGCTTACAACTTCCCTGCATGAGGCAAGAATACAGATCTGAAATTCAAACACTTTGTCATACTATAAACCAACATTGTGCATATAAACCAACACTTTCAGCAGTATGGTGTCTTCATATTTAGTTCCCTTGCTAGTACCATTTTGCTATATGGCAAACAAAAGAATAAAAAAGGAAAGAAGGAAAAGAGATGCTACTTGGTATCAGAGTAAAATACAAGTCTTACAGATATACCTAGGTCAGACAGGTCTAATATAGATCAAAGGCAAAGACTCCTAAACTCCATTGTAAAGTGAGACAAAGTCAACTGCATATATGCAACCTGTAACCTCCACTTGTAATTTAATTTATGGCCTAAACTTTTCATTTTTCCTTATAAATTAGAGTAATTATGTTGTTTTGCATATAGTGGAAGAAGTTCAAATTTATGGTTTGAGACAGGAACGCAGACCACAGTTTTGTGAGGGTAATGCCAGGGGGAACATCCTGGACTCAGTAATTTCTGAGCTCAAAAATGATCTGCAGGCCAGATTGCAGACTTGCATCTCAGAGTGTGCTTGGTACTTGAATCCAGTTTTTATACTTCTACATTATACAAAGTATAATGAATCCTCAAGTAAAGAGCAATGTATTTAACAATGACATATAGACAGTTAAAATGGATACTTTGAAAGATGGAAGACCTTACTTCAGTATCTGCACTCCTAAAAGGAATGTCCAAACAAGCTGAAGATGTGCAGCAACAATGCAATGGGCTTCTTGTACCTTTTGGCAGGTGAAGTTTTTTTTTTCACAAAATCTTTCCAGTTTTGGCATGATGTAGTGAAAGGGGATCTTCTTACCTTTGTGCAGCAAGGCCCTAGCCTGAACTGAACATTCCCCTTCTTTGAAAGGGGTGTTTAGTAACAGTAGTAGATTGGGACTCTGTCTCAGGAGGGTAGGCAATAAATCAAGAGGACTGGAAGCACTGCCAGTTTAGGGAATTATCAAGACAAAATATCACCAGTTAATTTAATTAGTTACAGCCCTTTTGTCATGGTCAATACATAAATCTCACGGCAGGTCATAGCTGGTGCTAAACTCACAGGCAAAGAAGGACATAGTGGGGAAGAGTCTGTTATTTGATCCGTTTGTCTCCTACTAAGAAGACAAATCCCAAAAGGAGGGCGTCTTGGTGAAAATTGAATGCCAGCTAGTTCAGATTTTGGCTGAATTATTAAAATGAGCTGTCTGGTTGTCAGATGATAGCTGCCACTGAGATGTTGCCATGACATCTAAGGTTTTGAAGCATACAGTCACTAACTATGCAGTGGTTTTCTTGATAAGCATGGTTTATAATGCTTTTGTTTCCATCCCTATAAGCAGCTTCTACCAAAAGCTCTGCTAAAACGGAAGCAGATTGCGGTAGTGGATCTTTGCAAATATGAATGTCTTCATCACTGACCTTATTTTCATTCTTAAGATTGGACCAATGCTGAAGACAATCAATAAAACATGAAAACCTTAAATTTTCAGGCTTCTTTGGAGTCCATGTTTCATGGCTATGCAGTGAAACTGTTCTTACATCAACCTGACATTCACGACTTTGTTCGAGGTTTGTAATTAAATGTTGACAGAGAGACTGAAGAACATGAAAAGTGGTGGCAAATGCTTCTATCCAAGTAATCAAGAAACCTGACTGAAACTATGCCAGTACTGGGTTTTCCTTCATGAAATTAAAAAAACTGAGGTAGTTGTTGTAACTTAGATTTTGAGGTGGCTGGATAGTTGTGATGAAGCCTCTAAGTTGATCCAGGCTAACCATTTGATATGTATATGATGTTTCCCATCTAATAATGAGTACTCAGCTGAAGTAGCCCATTGTACTGAGCCCACATGGCAACTCAGTTGTGCATTCAAAGTATGAAAGCAGAGTGGTAGTGAAATTAACAGATGGACGGGAAGCTGAACCATAACGTTTACGTATCAGTCTCTGACAATAGGAAGCAGTGCTAATGAAGGGTCACGGACCTGATAACCTCCCTGGGAAGTAGAAAATTGGACTGTGCATTTGACACCAACAAGGACAACATTTTCTGCTCCATTACTTTTTGTAACTTTACAGAAAAACAAGATAACACATCAAATTTCTTTCAATAATGCAGAGCAGACAAAACTTTAGCTTACTGCCTTCTCTAGCATGGTGGGTTAGGAACTTCCTCCTGCTCCCACACGATTGAAATTTACCAAACTAGCTCAGAGAGCTTGGAAGTAAGATGAAGCTATATTTATGGCAAAGNCATAAATTAGAAGTACTACATCAATCCAGAATCCCTCTTGGACAAAGAAGACTGCCCAGAGTGGGCTCAAAGCTGCCCTCTCTTTCTCCCTCTGCTTTCCCAGACAGACAAACAAAACAATGAGCAAAGCTTACACTGTTATTTTTTAGTGGAGAGAATAGAGCAAGGTGAAGGATAAGCCACTAGGAGCAGCATCACAGAACAGAGTGGGACAAATTGTTTAATTTTTGGCTTTTTATCCCTTTCAGCAAACCAATGAATTATACAGGTATCATTCTTTTCTTTTCACAACCAATGATGTAATTTCTCTCATTGAAATATTCCAGTTATCCTCAAATCAACACATCTAGATCAATGGAGAAAGTGCAAGATGGTACATAGATAGATCTGGTCCATGTTTTCCAACTTGATGCCAATGATGTTGAGATAAACCCTTTTCTCTGTTATTATTGCTGCCTCATCAGTCAGTGCCTCAGTTACATCATTTCAGTAACATCAGTACCTCTTTGATTACATTTACATGGCTTGGCAGCATATGTGTCTGTTCCAATACTTCCCAGTCCTTATAGACAAACTGAGATACAAACAGAAAGTACAAGTGTAGGATTTTACATGACAAATGGAAAAACAATCAAACAAACAAAACCAAAGATGCCTAATGAAATATTTTATGCTGGAAAATAATTTAAATGTAGCAATGTGGAACCAAATTAATTTTAAATTAATTATCTTACTTTTAACATTTTCTATATTACAGGAATAATCTAGAAGGTACAATGGAAAAATGTTATTCTTTGTAGTTTGCTTTAGTGAAAATTCTGTACAAATTTAAAACAATAGAGATTATATTTTGTGAAATTTGGTGGAAATGGTGTTCAGTAGCTTATTAAAGCAGCAAGAGCAGCCACTTAGTTACAAATTATGATATGCAACTGATTTTGAATAAACTTTGAAAATAATTTTGATGTATTCTACTGGTATTACGCAAATTGCATGATGGGGATTTGTCTTGTTTTGAACTACAAAAACCTCTTTCAAGTTGTGTGGGAAGACAGGTAAAGACTGTAAGGTAGAAAAACAGAGAAAAATTGTGATGATGCAGTTTGCTGTATAGAGTGATAAATGGCAGAACAGACTCAAGGAATGAGACATAACAAGAGCCACATGCTGGAACAGTGGCTTAGGATGGGTCATAGTGTGATCTTTAGCCAAGCTCATTCTGACCTGGCTGTAACTCTTTGATTGTGGCATTATCTCAAGTTAACATAGGAGCTAATAGCTAAATCCAAATGTTCTTATACTTTCAAGGTTATAAGGGCAGTTATTGCTTCCCTCTAAGCTTCATCATATATCCATAAAATATGTTTTGATGGCCTGGTATTCCATTAAATAACATGTCTCTTACTCAGAAGTGGGAAAAAATATTGTGATCCATCCCCTGACAGGGGCTACCTAAACTACACAGAGTTTCTTGTTATAATGATCACTTTTTTTTTAATTAACTTTTTCTATAATGTACAGGTAAGATCTCAACATCTGCCTGTTTCGAAGCCCCAGGACTCTTACTAAAAGTGTTCATCAAAATTAATGTGGGTTTTTGGGTTTTTAAAATTTTGTTTGTTTGTTTGGTTGGTTTTTGTTTTGTTTTTATTTCCCCGGTGCCCCTGTAAGGACTTGCAGTGACAGAAGTTCAGGAAGTTAAAATGATTGATAGGCTTAATTTATTAAAGCAACAGTTAGAACAGATTCAGGATTGCCGATGATAAATGTACTGCATGCAAGTAACGGAACTCAAGCTAATAAATCCCAGTTAACATCTGACAAAGTCGGAGGCAGAAACCCTTGCAATAGCTCTAATATATGATAGAAATGCAGCAAAAGTTAAGGCATGCATTGAATACCCAATTCTTACCAGCAGGGCAACCCTGTCTTGGGAAAAGGAGCCTGTCCACTTTCCATGTCTGTGCTGGTTTGAGGCTAATTGGAATATTTNACCCTTACCCTGGCTTTCCTTGCCTGCTAGGTCATATTTAGCACGATTTGGATGGAGAGATGAGTACCATAGTCTTATATGTTTAGCATGTACCCTGTTTAGCTTGTTACCATACAGAGAGGTGTCAACTTTAATAGTCAAATTGCAGTTAATTAGACAAATGTCTGTGCTAGGGCTCTATAGCCTTTGAAATCTGTTTTGAAGTTACATGATGTTATCTTAACCTTGCTTCATTAGTTTTAACTGGAACAGGACTGTCTTATCGGCACAAGACTCCCTCCTTTAGCCGTTTGGCAGGCTAGCTCTGCTGATCTTCATTCCTAGAGATTCTATAGACATCTCTCGGTTAAATTAAATCAACTAATCAACACTAAATTAATCTGCATTGCTGTGCAATGGCAAGCTGGGCAGTTGTCCCACACTTAGTAATCCTGGTCCAATCAGACTTTTGCAAATGAGAGAATGAGGGACTTTTTTTTTCGACATAGCCTTTTCTTAGACAGCTTCTAAAAGAGATAAGGAGCAGCGACAGCAGCTCCTATATTAATTCTGGATGCTTTTTGACCTTCCTAGCTGATATGCTCTGCAGTTGGAGTTTACTTAGAAACTTTGTGTTCAAATTCAAATCCATGCTGCCTTCTCCCTTGTTTTCTCCCACTTAAAAATAAAATAAACCAAAAGAATATGATTTGTGAATGATTTGAGTCATCTATTTTGTGCTTAGGCAATAATTAAGGATAGCATCCAGGGGACCTATTCCAGGTGTGACTGAGCTAATTCCATTCCACCATATACTTCCTCATTACAAGGTGATGCAGGAATACCTCATGTGCTCATGGGCATCATGATGATGCAAAGGAATATATTCGTCTGTGGCCCCTTCTCCTTAATCCACTACTGCAGTGAGAACACAGTATCACAAGGGCTTATATCTGCTGTGTGGGTTTTTTTTTGGTTTTTTCTTTTATAGTTTATTCATAACAGTCACTCAGAATTAGTGCAGCATTCTAATTATCACAATTGTATCCAAAAGAAGCATTTCTATTACCAATACCTCGATTTCAGTATTTGGACCACAGGACACTATTTAGCTGCAGCTGTTGAAATTGGCTGAACTTTTGTAATACCAATTGCTGAAGCTATAGTATGACTATGTTAATCCTACCATTTATATTAGCAAAAAAGTAATTGACTACTAAAGCTGCTCAATCTGCACTACAAAATATTAGTAAAATATTAGCAAGTATGAATCTTTATTCTTATAGCATCAAGTAAAATTGGCCTTTTGTGCATTAGATGTATTTAAAAATGAAATTAACCATAAACAGTTCTATAGGGAATTCTTGCCCTTTTTTTAAAGTAGATTTTTCTAAGGCAGGCATCAACATGGATAATACTACAATTCAGATGGGTAAAATAAACAACTACAATTTCCTTTAATCACCTATGAATATGCATAAACAAAATATCTCCTCTGTGGTTTAGATATCAGAGGCTTATTGCTAGTGCAGGAAAGCTTTGGAAAAAAATTGGACAGAAAGTCAGTCAGATGGGAAAAGTCAATTAAAAAACGCATCCTTCATCCCAAGTAGATTAGGTGGCAGCATTATTTAGGTATCATGTAAGTACTCCATAAACCTTCCCAAAATCAGATTTTTTTTTCCACCTCAATTAAGACAGCATCCCAGAACACTGTGACAATAATCCCAAACAGACAATGAAATCCAGAGAATGGCATGTTTATTTTCAAATATTTATAGTGTGACTTGGATAACTTTGGCAAAGGAAGAACAAATCCATCTTAATGGGTATTAAATAGTAAATAAAACTGCACAAGAGACTCTTTTGTGTAAGGAGCTTAAAGACTAATTGCAGACACTGTACAATGAGCAAAGAGAAATAAGACACCTTGAACATGGTGGGATAAGGAAGGGCAACTATTATGCTTTCAAGGTCATATATTTAGCAAAAGTTAACAGCTGCATGATGCCTCTGCACTTACTATTAAGAGTTTGATGTAGGTTTCTGCGCTCTAAAAGAGTAGCAAAGGAAGATGTATTTTTAGTAACATTTAGTTTCTGAATGGGCTAAGCATCCGTTTGCCCATCTGAGCAAATTGCCAACCACTTGACCTACAGTATCTATCTATGTGATATCTATCTATATATATAGATACATATATATATCTATATATGTGCTTATCAACTATGGATTCATTCAACTTAAGCATAGACAAATGGGAAGGCTAATACAGAGCGAAGCCACTCTCCATTTGCTAAGAACATGCACAAAGAAGATCTCAGAGGAGACCTTATTGCTGTCTACAACTACCTAAAAGGGGGTTGCAGCCGGCTGGGAGTTGGTCTCTTCTCTCAGGTAACCAGTGACAGAATGAGAGGACACAGTATCAGGCTGTGCCAGGGGAGGTTTAGGCTGAATGTTAGGAAAAAATTCTTCACAGAAAGAGTGATTTACCATTGGAATGGGCTGCCCTGGGAGCTGGTGGAGTCACTGTCACTGGAAGTGTTTAAAAAAAGACCAAATATGGAGCTTAGTGCTGTGGTTAAGTTGATTAGATAGTGTTGGGTAATAGGTTGGACTTGATGATCTCAAAGGTCTTTTCCAATCTGGTCAACTCTGTGAGTCTGTGAAATCCTGAAATAGCTGCAGATGTAAAGAGCCTGGAGAAGAGAAGGCTTCCAGGAGGCCTTACAGTAGCCTTCCAGTATCTGAAGGGGGCCTACAGAAAGGCTGGGGAGGAATTATTTACAAGGTCTTGCAATGACAGGACAAGGGGCAATGGATTTAAACTGGCAGAGGGGAGATTTAGACTGGATGTTAGGAGGAAGTTCTTTCCAGTGAGGGTGGTGAGGCACTGAAACAGGTTGCCCAGGGAGGTTGTGGCTGCTCCCTCCCTGGAGGTGTTCAAGGCCAGGTTGGATGAGGCCTTGAGTGACCTGTACTAGTGGGAGGTGTCCCTGCCTATGGCAGGGGGTTGGAATGAGATGATCTTCCAACGTTACCATTCTATGATTCTATGATTCTAATTTGTAAAGAAAAAAATAACAGAACAGACCCCTTGTTGGAATATTAAAATAATCTCGTAGAGAAGGTACAGAACTAGTGGCCATATTAATAGTTGGGTGGAAAAGGATTATGAAGATATTCTGTGTGTAATGGAGAAGGTTCCTAGGTCCAAGGAAACTGTTGTTATTGATTGAGTAGTGATTACACGCATTGAAATATAAGGTGCCCAGGAGAACTGGAAATGCTGAATATAATCACAGTAACTTCTCACTTAGGACAGGAAGAGCAAAAAAAGGAATTCAAAGAACTTGGTACTGGTCTCCATTGACTTCTTAGGGAGTTATGTAGTTATCAACAGCTACACAAACCCAACAAAAATTATCATTCAAGGAATCGTAGTAGTACTTTTTATAGATTTTACACTAATTATCAATTACCATTCAAGGAAAAAGTGATTGGGAATCAGGCTTGATGTTTATAAAAAGTTTGATATGTTCAGATGAAAGGGACTACAAAAGCCACACATTTTATAATATATATAATACAAGAACAATATTTTTTTCTTCTCTCCAGCATCACTACCTTGGAGGCAAAATAGTAGTCTGTCCCTCTCCAAGGGCAACCCAACCGTGCTATCTCTTTTCAGATGGAATTCACATATGAGCTGAAGAGTAGTAATTTTGTTTGGCATGTGTGATATTGTCCAGCTATTTTGAGAAGAATGCTGAACACAGCTGTATGTTTCAGTCTCATAATACATTTCTTGCTTGGTTACTCGATACAGTTATTTCATACTCAGTGCTGTTAAAAGCAACTAAGGTCACTAACTTCTCATCTAACATTTCTGGCTCATAAAATTTTTCAAATTGACAAATAGGTTCAGTGTGGGTTCAACACAGTTTTAGAGCCTTACTTTTTGCTGATACTTCTTAAAATTCCACCTCTGTCTCGCTTCTTCTCCCCAGGCATTGCAGATTAGACGTAAATAGACACCATTCTCATTCATGTCACTTGTGGTTATGATTGCCTCATGACTCCTGAACTGCTGGGAAAGTGTACATTTTCCATAAACTTTTGCCTTTACTATTTACCTGCTTGTCAACTTAGCATTCATTCCTCTGTTGCCAAGATGCGTTGTATATAACTGTTCTGATTCCAGCTTGCATTTTTCATCTAGTGGCTCAGAAAATGTAAGTACAAGGAAATTTAACAGAACATATGGAGTCCTGTGTACAGTTCTGGAGCCCCCNCTTCTCTTTTTGTGAACTTTGGGCTTCATTTCCTGCTTTTCTCCCCAGTATTAATGCTATGATGTGAAACCTCCATCAAGCTCAAATAAATGCAACCCTGTTCAGTGAAATGAAAGATGTTAATTTGCAGCAGCTGAAGGTATAGGGTCTCAAGGTTGGAATGTAACATTAGTTTAGCATATATCTTTCTCAAATGTAGTTCTGACTGTTTCTGAACTTTATTAGAGAAGTAGGATATATTCATTACTTTCACTCTAGGACAAGATACATTATATGATTACATAGTTACTATCTTTGTCTAGCATAGCACACCTGACTGGGTAAAGAGCCACTCACAGGTAACAACCCCTGGCCTGATGAGTAACAGGTGTACTGTGCAGAGAGCTGAAATTCTTTATTCAAAATTAATAATTTATAAAAATTTATTTCCCAGCTTGCAGTCGTAATATAATGAAGTTTCTCAAGGAGAAATATTTTGTACGATTTCTTGTGACTACAATCCAGCTATAGACTCCTCTCTGTGTCTCATGTGCTATTCTCTTCACAAGATCAATAACACAGATCACCTTTGTTTGAACATGGTTGTGTACAGCAGTAATTATTTCAGTGTTATGTTCTGTCTTCTTCTTCATCTGACTTGTGTTTCTTAGGATATTCTCACTAATCTAATGGAAAAGTAATATCAGACACTCTGTTTTTAGATTTTTTTTCTCTGATTATTTTTATGGAGATGCTGTGCATACCTGGGTTTAATCTTGCACATCTGAATAGTTCTGCTGCAATGTGCAAGCTGAACTTATCCCACTAAAAACAATGTATTGTGTTCACATTTGGCTTTGATTTAATGCTTATGAGTACCTATAAACTGTGCTGGTAGGTAATATCATCCAGAATTTTCCAGTGTGAAGAATGAGTTTGTCACTCTAAAAAATGCTCATTATGTGGTAGAAATCTTACATTTAAATTGCCTATTTTTATCATTCCCACTCAAATCAGCTCTACTCTTTCTGTGAAAATACCTTGTCTTGCCCATCTAAAGATAATCTTACAGCTGCTTATTTGTGAAGCTCTACCATCTTAATGGGTGATTAGATAAGGATTTGGATTCTATCTTGGAGGGGAGAAGGACATGACCAATCTAATTTCAGGAATTTGCTTTTTGCCTTGTCTTGAAAATTGTTTAGATATGACTGACTTGTCAATCTTTTAAAAACTGCAGTTCACATACTTTCAGGAGTGAAACTTGTTAACTTATTTCCCTGAGGATGAAATTGCCAGCAAAGATGGGCATAGTAAGATGGACTAGGAAGGGAGATTAGGGAAGACAGAGTTGAGTGTTAGTAGAGTGACAGATATGGGAGAAGGGATATCATCAAAGGAACAGATGAGATGCAAAGGGAAGCAGAGCAAACATGTCTTTTGCTACTGGAATAAATGTTTCCCACAGCCCAGGATGGGTACTTCACATTCTTTTATTGTCTAGCAAAAGTTTGTAATGTGTATGGTAAAAGAGAGGGTTATTCTCCTTGTAGAGACAGAGATATGTGCAAAGAACAAAACGCCTGATCATCCTGTGTGATTTTTTTCCCCTCATAGTGATTCTACTCTATTCGATCCATGGGGTCGAATTAAGGAACACACCAGATACCTACTGCAAGTTGTTTTTTAATCTCATCACTAAGCTCACATAGCTTCCCACATAATTAACACTAACAGTGCTAGGATTCAGAGAAGTGATGATAATTTCTTTCCTTATTGCACTGCACTATCCAAGAACTTAGGTGGATTGAAAAAGAAAACTGTTCTGTCTTTTCTCATCGCCTCCTCTCAATCTGAAATTTAGACTGTAAAATAGATGATTCAATGCTGCTGAACAAGCACAAAAAGCAACAACAAAAATGGTGTTATACTGAAAATCTGTTGTTGATTTCTGCTTTAGAAAACCACTAGGAATGACAGTGGAGGGAAGCAGAGATTGTACATCAACTTTTACATAGTTATTAGGGTGATGGAACTTGAAAAAAAGGTGATAAAAATATGCTTCTGTCACTTCGGAAATTGGTATAGGAGAGAATTTCAGTTAAAGCTGTTTCTCATATTAACCTTAACATTGTCTTAATTTTGACTTTATTTTTTAAACAAACTTTTATTTTAGAAGCTTTATTGTACAAGAACAATACAAACAATGACCTAAAAAAGTGCTTTCTAAGTTCATACAGAGTAGAATTAAATATAGGTTACAATAAAGGGAACAAAGCTAAGTTGCAGGGCAGGGCTCTCATGTCACATAAGAAAGAAAATATGGTTGCACAGGTGAGGAATTTTCTCAGTTAATGGACTTTAAACAACCCATAATGACACTAATTTCCTTCCCTGGACTTCTGTGTATAGGCATTGTAGAACTTGCTATCTAAACCCCACATAACTCCTATATAAAGAAACAACAGGTGAATTTTCTTGCATAGTTATTTCCATCTGCTGTTAATGGTAGGTGCCCTATTACATATTCATATTCACTCTGAAGAATAGGGACATGCTCTATTTTGCTTTCTTGATTTTGCTCTGTTGACTTGTAGTGAAAAATATATGTGGTTGTTAAGAAGCACAGACTTTGACAAGACAAATGTTCTGTAATTTTTCTTGTGAAAGAGAAAATATATGGAGAAATGAACAGTAGAGTGGGTAGAAAATAGTATATTTATTAAAGAAAAAAATATCAAGAAAGTTATGGGTTTTTTTCTGTTTATTTAAGGTAATCAGGATTGCAGAAGTTTTGGTGACATTTTATTGATCTATTAATGATGAACTAGATCTCTAGCTATTGCTAAGTAGTATGTTTTTTATCCAAATGATGCATATTTACATGACATAAAATTCTTGTTTATTAGCCTTATGTTTCTTCACAAGTCAGATTCATTAAAAACCATTTTAGATTAAGGATTCCTGGACCTTCAATCCATCAGATTTAATGGAAATATGATGTTTAGCCTAGGACTTTTACACTGATTTACAGAACATAAACTTTTTATGGAAGGCAGGCAAATATATTGAGAGACAACCAGCCTGCTTTAGGCTATATCATTGACTTGGCATTGATTTGGTGTATCTTGTTCATGGAAGGATAGCAGAATAAATGTCATTCCTCTTTTATAGCTGTGAAAATGAGAAAGCTAGCTCAGAACACTTCCTAGGATTCCTTCAGATTCTTATGAAGTATAGATCATAGAATCATAGAATGGTAAGGTTGGAAGGGACCTCAAGNTTTCCATAATTCACTAGAAAAAAGAAGAATTTTTGAGTGTTGTTTTTCAGGGGGTTGTTTTTGTTGTTTTTTTGTTTGTTTGTTTGTTTTTTGTGTTGTGGTTTTATTTTGTAAATTGGCTCTTGCTTGTGGGCTTTTTTTGTTTGTGGGTTTTTTGGTGAGTGTTTACTTGTTTGTTTTTGCTTCTTTTTTGTTTTGCTTTGTTTTGTTTTTCTTTGTTTTCTTAAATTCAGTTGCCAGGGAACAGAAGGATGAAATAAAGTGAAACACCTGATATGCCTTCATGTCATAAACCATATTTCCTATAACATACCATATGGTATGCTTGTCACTGATGCATTTCTGTAGTAAATGACAGAGGTGCATCTGCAGTAGTATTGGATTAGAAGAAGCAAAAGATATAATCTACATTTCCAAAGGAAAAGATAAGAGCTATTTCATCCACACAGCAGCATTTTCCCTGATTTCTTTGGTTTTCAAGTTATTCTGAATTACTCATCAAAATGTTTCTGATCTTAGAACACGATCATGTCTACTTTCTGGCAAAGAAGAAATCATTGAATACATTCATATGTATTTATACTGATTTCTGATGGGATAGGGAACAATTTGATCCAAAATCAATGCCTGGTCTTCCAAACTAGGCACTTGTTTTATAAATTAGCTTCCAATAACTACAGTTGTCTACAAACAGAAGTTAATTCTTGTGAAGTTACAGCATGATGCTGAAAGTGTCATTGCTCACACTTCCACACACATTGAAACACAGAGAAGAAGTGAAACAGAATAAGAGGCTTTTACCCTGTGTAAAAAACTGTAGAGCTCTTAAAGATCTGTTATGGAATAATTATCCTTAAAAGACACCCTATGGAGATAAGTTCTTCTCTTGTCATATATTACCAGCTACCACTGAAAACCTTCCTAAGAACTAACTTTTTTTTTTTTTTTCCTATATAGAAACCCCTCCTACACATTGTATGAATGTTTGATGAACTGTTTGAAGGTGATATCCAAGAGTGATGTCAGAATAATGCTGGTATCAATCTTGGATTTTTCGTCTATTGTA
Organism: Ramphastos sulfuratus; assembly: GCA_013399055.1. NCBI lineage: Eukaryota > Metazoa > Chordata > Aves > Piciformes > Ramphastidae > Ramphastos > Ramphastos sulfuratus. Next base: position 38,420 of record WBNM01002641.1, read on the forward strand.
GTAATTACTATAAAATCAACAATTTTTTTTTTTGAATGCACAATAGATAAAAAGAATCAAATTTGCATACACTGCACATACAGGTATTTCTGAGTATTCATTATGAAAACACTTTTTATTTAATAGTTTTCTTCCAAGATGGAGATGTACTTTCCCTTGGATTTACTGACAGGATTTCCAAAGTACAGCTTGTAGGAGAAAGTGCTGTGGTTTAACCTGGCATCAGCTAAACACTATGCAGTCATTTTGTTCACTGTGATCCAGTGAGATAGGGCAGGGAATCAGAAAAATGGTAACAGACAGAGAGTTCAACAGAACAGAAAAGGAAAGGAAAATAATAATGATGATAAAAGAGTACACCAAACAAGTGACACGAGATACAATTGCTCACCAGCTGCCGACCAATACCCAGCCAGTCCCCAGGTAGCAGCTGCCACCCCTGACCAACTACATCCCAGTTTTATTGTTCAGTATCACATCATATGGTATGGAATACCCCTTTGGCTAGTTTGGATGAGATTATCCTGGCTATGTCCCTTTGCAGCTTCCTATGGACCCTGAATATCCTTCCTGGCAGGGCAGCAAGAAGCTGTAAAGTCTTTGACTTAGTGTAAGTACTGATCAACAACAACCAAAATACCACTGAGTTATCAATATTATTCTCATTATAAATTCAAACCACAACTGTACTGAGCTAGTTACTAGGAAGAAAATTAACTTTATCATAGTCACAGGACAGAAAAAAAAACAAAACAGGAAGACTTTCTGTAAGCAGCTTTCAGCTGGGACCTTACACTGCTTGAGATAAAAAACATTACTGTTGGTTATACAGTAGCAAATGTTTTTGTCATTATTTTATTAAGTTTCATAGAAAAGGAATGGTGTATCAGTGCTTTATGTTTTCTTTAAGGAAAAAGCTGACCTGGGTCACAGAGGACCAATGGGAATATATGCTAAAGGCATCATATTTATTGTACTTGCAAATGTCAAGTGATTGAACATCTGTGAAGTCATATTTAAAGAAAAAACTTTCCCAGACTATTTGATAGCTTTTGCATCTGTAGCTATCTACTTTGGGCCATATTAATAACTCTACCTCAGCTGGACAAAAACCCACTTCTGTTAGAATTTCTCTCTATGGCTAACTTCTAGGAAAAAGAAAAAAAATTAATTTCCACAATAATGTTGATAACCTCAAGTTTAAGCTCTCTCTTATTTTTATTCTTCTAGGAAAGTCTAAGTTTATACACAAAGTATTGAGTCAAGGTGTCAGCTTGTTCAGAGGATATTTGAAAATAAGAGCTAGAAAATCACATCTTCAGAACTTCATTTTTGGAATATGTTTAATCATAGAATCATAGAATGGTAAGGTTGGAAGGGACCTCAAAGATCAGATTTCTTAATTACTGAACATCTGCAACACTGTAGCCAAACACAGTATTTTTTTTAGTGCAAGTGGAGTATACTTTATAAATTCTGTCTGGTTTTGAGGGAAGATACTGAGGTTTATTTAGCTGTGTTCCATATTTTGTTTGCTCCTTGCTGCATCATCTGTATGCTGTCATCTGAGATAGTGGTGGGAGTTCAGAATGCACTGATTTGTTTGTAAGATGTAGAAAAGATTAGAACATTTTTGCTGTATGAGGCAATAATGGATCCATTGAGGTCATCACAGAAGTTATTGTTTCAGATTGAGTAATTAAATGCTTAATGCATGTAGTTGCTTTCTGGAATAGAAGAATCTATTCCCTTCTCACTGAGAAGAAGTTTTGATTGTAAATGTATTGTAGCAAGCATATTGCTTTTTGTTGTAACGTGGTGACTCTTTCTTACTCATAATTTTCAAGCTAATTAGGCAGAAAATGATGTAAATAAAATGTAAAGAATGGATTCCTTCTGATGAATCCCCTGTGTATGGGAGCAGGGGAGAGGTAATCCCAAAGAGGTAATTACATTTGTAAGGTGTTTTCGTGAACAACTACTTGAGCCACACAAGGCCTTAACTATGAATGGCAGAACAGGAAAGCTCCTTTGCTTTGTTTTTAAACTCTGAACATCTGCTTATCCTTGACACACAGGACAGCTTCTGCAATGTCTGGACTACATATTTTACAGATCATAAAGCTTTATAGAGATTTTTGTCATCAAACTCAATGATCTGTGAAGGAGCTTGAACCTACTGACTCATCCAGGCTTGATTTCAGGAATCCTACAACTGATGCTGCCTTTCCTTACCTTTTCCTTTCATTCTCAATTCACACTTTTCAATAAGGAAATCCTTAATGATAATTACAATTTATTGTTTTAAGAGTACCTTGAGTAACTGATCACTGATTGATCTCTCATAGACTGATAGATTTGTCTTGGAGAAGAAAGACCTTAAGAAAAGGACTTGGGAGTACTGGTAGATGGGAAGCTCGACATGAGACAACAATAAGCACTTGCAGCCCAGAAGGCAAATTGTATCCTTGGCTGTATCATAAGAAACGTGGCCAGCAGGTCGAGAGAGATGATTCTATCAATCTGCTCTGCTCTGGTGAAAGCTCACCTGGAGTACTGGGGCCCCCAGCACAAGAGAGACATGGACCTGATGGAGTGGGTCCAGAGGAGGACCACAAAGACGATGAGAGGGCTGGAGCACCTCTCCCATGAAGGTAGGCTGAAAAAGTTGGGATTGTTCAGCTAGAAGAAGAGGAGGCTGCAAGGAGCCTTCTCATATTACATCCTTCCAGTACTTAAAGGAGTCCTAGAAGAAAGATGGGTACAATCTTTTTTAGCAGGGTCTGTTGCTATAAGGTAAAGGATGGCGGTTTTAAATTAAAAGAGGGTCGATTTAGAATAGATGGAAGGAAAAAGTTTTTGCAATGAGTATGTTGAGAGAGTGGTGGATGCCCCATCACTGGAAATGTTCCGGGTCAGCTTGGTCAGGGCTCTGAGCAACTTGATCTAGGTAAAGATATCCCTGCTCACTGAAGGGGAGTTCAGACAGGTAACCTTTAAATGTGCCTTTCAACCCAAAACATCCTTTGATTCTATGAAATTCTGTGAATTACCTTTCAGGTAGCAGAAGTGACTGAGGAATAAAGAGCATGTTAACATTTCCTTTGCAGAGTGAAGACACTGTTTATGTCACAAGAATGTCAGAGCACATTTACTTAAATTTATTTGTCTAAAAGTTAGGTGTCAAGCCTCAGGCTCTTTAGCTTTATGAGGAAGAGACTTCCAGTGGGTGACTTGGCCAATCTAAAGACATGAGTGTATTACTATCAGGGAACAAGATTTATCAGTGTGAATCTCACTGTGGAGTTGTCTGTTTCCACTGATTAAACTGTAACCTGTATACTTACATTTTTCATGAAGAAAGGCCACCATTACTCTAGAAAGAGCCAATAGGGTTAGTTATTAGCAGAACAGTGATGGATCTTGGTGAGGACATGATGGCCCAAGAAAATGTTAAGCTCTCCCCTGTAAATGGATGGAAATTGATGTACAGCTGAGCACAAGACTACCTGAGATTAAACAGATGTGCAGGCAGCTTGCTGATGTAAAAACCAGTTTGGACACCTTGCTCAAAAAGGTTTATGGAAGGACATTGGTCACAGACCTTTGGTTCATTTTGGTAATTGGAACTGAAAAGATAAATGACTTGGACATTCTTTCACAGTAAACTACTTGCATGATCATCATCAGTGTGGGAGCATATGTCACTATTTTCTCTTCTGTTTGTAAACCCATGCCACTTTTTTGTGACTGTGAACAAATGAAAATTAAAGGACTTGTATAGAGGATTTTGCTGCTCTACTATTCATACACATCACATTGCCTTATAATTTCATCCTGATCACTTTAGCAAAATCTTTGTTGGTTAATTTGAATGTAATCCTTTCAGGTAGTGGACATCCAACCAGCATTTCTGAAGGTAATTAGTGAATCAAATAAAATGCTAATGGAAAGAGGTAATTACTTGAGAGCCTACGGGTAATAGTGGGAGGTAATTATTTCAATATCCGTATACTCTTACTCAAATTGCAGATGGATTGTTGTAGCTTTGCCCTAGGAAAGCCTGCAGTGTCACTACTTCACTTTAAAAGGATGGCAGAGAATCCTTGGTTAAGCAAGGGGGCATGTAACACCATAAAAGGAAGCACAGTCACACAAACACTTTAATTTGATAAGATAGTCTGTAATTCTGACAGGCCAAAGTAGTGCTGTGTAAGAAAAATGCAGCAATTCTTAAAAGCAGCTTTTTACTCTGTATAAAGTTGATTAGAAAAATAAGATTCATTAAAACAGGGAGGGAAAACATCTGGTTATATGGCAGATGGTAATTCAGCTATCAACACATCCAAATGTTAAATGAATGGACTAATTTGATACAAAAAGTATGGCTTTCCCTCCTCTATGGTTCATTCATTTGCAGATTGTTGAAATTTTCTTTTTCATATTAAACTGAATTCTGCAACAATTCAAAATGATTTAAATCCTCCTTCTTCCCCTTGCCTCTGGCATACACCTTCTCTCTTTTTTGTTTTAGCATTGCTGCTAAAACAAAGAAAAATGATTCATTCTTAATGCGGAAAACTAGAAAATTTGTGTGTCCTTTCCAGTCATTATAATAGACTGGGCCAAATTTTTGGCTGCTGTAACGCTGATTTCTAGGGAGTTGAACTGACTTCATCTGGTTTGACCTATAGAGTGGAGAAAGAATATCTTGATTTACTTTCTAAATTCCTAGAATAATTTCATAATCAGAAGTACTGTAATAAAGATCTCTTCAGATACTGTTGTCAGAAACAGTTTCCTAACTTGATTGCAGTGAATCACATCCTTAAAAGCCATACAACAAAACAATTGTGAGGCACTTCACACAGTGTTTTTGATGAATTTGGAGGCTACCAAAACTGTCATTATACACAGACCAGAAGGCATTTCTTAGCTCTTGACTATTTATTGCAGAAGGCTGCATTCTGCATTGCATTATACTTGTGCTACACCATAGTAGTCAAAAGAATGGAGAAGCTGAGACCTGCAGATGGAATTTCAGACGTTTGCCCTGCCTTTATACTATGCAATTGTTATGCATTAATAACCCTGCTCTGTGAAGTCCCTAAATATCTGTATGTGCCACAAAGGTCTTTTAAATTTTTTAGGATTGAACACTTATTGTCCTTTAATGAGTGCATCAGTTTTGTGTTTGATCCCATAATTATTAGGAAACCGAGCTTCCAGTCTTGGAGCAACAGGGAGACCCTCGGAGGAAGACTGACTTGGAGTAGTATGTGGCAAGTGGTTTGGGCTTGGCTCAAAATCTAAGAAAGGTAGAGAAAATAACATCTGAAATGTATATGGTTTCTCTTTTATTATATACTTCATCTAACGTACTCGGGGGACTATGTTTAAGTATAGATACCTCTACCAGGGAAAGGGTGTGAGGATCCTAAGAAAGGTCTCCTTTGGGACATCTATTAGACTTTAGCTAACAGACCTAGATGCATTTCAGATAGAGTAGTAGATTCAGTTGCTGTTTATTATATTAAGTTTATGAGACCTGTACAATATCATCGATTCATTGGCTGTGTGTAATGGAGGGGTATTAATTGATGTGAGATGATATATATTTAAAAATTAACATTGTTTATTAATTTTGGTATTTAGGAGTCTTGTCCCCCTCCATCACTAATTTTAATAATAATTGGTTCTTCGCACGGTCATGGAAACATTATCCAGAGGAATAATAAAGGATCTAGAACAAACAGCTAGCAATAGTATATAAACATTAGTTGAACTGGAAGAGAAGGTTCTTGTGGTCAATATACCACTTGCCCACTAGATGGACTCGGGAAGCTCCTTTCTGCTTATGGCAGAAGGCAACTGGTGAATTACAAGAGGTTGTAAGTATTTATTCACAAAATATTAGTTTCCCAATTTCCCAGGGCTAACTACAACTTCAAACAGTACCCAAACACTTGCAGAGGGTTCTGTCAATGTCTAGCGAGCTGCTGAGGGTTCTGACTCTTCCCAGGCTTCCCAGGATGCTGGGGAAAGGAGGCAGACAATCTCTGACCTGTTTCTGATTTCTCTGGATGATCTGTGTACCTCCAGGACTTCCTGTCTTGGCAGGAGGCTTTCAGATGTAGGCAGGGTGTCTTGAGATGTGCAGTCTCAGCACAACATCATGCTGGCTATACAGGCTGATCACGTAAAGGCATTTAGAGGCTGCTCCTGGTAAACTTGAGGCAGTGGAGTATCCAGGCAGTTCAGGAGAGCTAACCTGTAGTTTAGCAAAGCATAATGGTGCAGAAGGCAATGGCAGAATCACTGCCATAAACAGAGAGCACAATACACAGAAACAATAGCAGCAGCAAGCAGCAAGCATCAGGCATGAATACAACTGCAGAGCACGTTGTGTTACCTGCTCATCTCTTTTTATCAATACAACCTGATACTAATGGGCCTTTGGACACAGAATAGCCAATCAGGATGGCAGTTAGCCAACAGGCTTAATTTTCCCCAAATTTTGGGAAAACTGGCCTTGCGTGAGGCAGGGACAAGCCAAGTGTGTCTACCTTGTTTGCCACAGGATGTAAAGAGGAGCGAAACAAGTCTGGGCAAGCCAGAGTACGTAGACTGAGTGGCTCCAGGTTCTTTGTCCTCTTTCCCACGGTTGCTTCTCCCCACAAGAGAAGGAGGGAGAGCAGAAAAACATGTCTGGGCAAGCCAGGACATGTATAAGCCTATTTTGATCTATTCAGGCCTACCACAACACTATGACAATCTGGATGAACATTGTAAGCACACCAGGAACCAAGAGTTAAATTAAAAGTCTAATGGAATAGAAACAGGAAATGACCAGAAACAAATCTATATTATGGAGTTTAGAAAACAAAGGAAACAGTGAGAAATTATAAAAGTCAACCTTTTTTATAACTCTAGAAGAAACAAACAAAAAAAAAATAAAGTAGAAGTATAGAAATACAAATAAGGGATGAATAAAAAAAGAAGTTACAAAAGTGTAATGATTGGTCTCATGGTCACATTGACAGAAAGAAAAAATGAGAGAAGGTAAAGGTACTGTGAAGATAAGAACAAAATAAAATATAAAATATGGGGGGGGGGGAAAGGAATTTTCCCCTGTTTTCAGTGAGTGATCTTCTGTGCAGTGGATATTCTTTGTTTGAACACAGAATGTCCTTTGATAAGGACACATAAGCCAAGTGCTGCTGTGGTTTTGGTGAGTACAGGAAGCTTCCCACTTCAGGAACTGACCTTTGGGCTTCTTTGTATGCCTGACATTTATACTGAACACTTTGAGTAAATACATGATGTCCTCAGCTTTACTTCCTGATGGCTTGAACATGCATGGTAAATTGTGATGTTTGCATATCAAAATGCATGACCACAGTATAACATAGCAGAGAAATTACAATGTCTTTGATTAAAGTTACACAGCTCATATAGCATAGAAGTCTGGTGGAACAAATGTACTGCTACTTGAATGTCATTTATGTTGTGTTAGCACAGAAATATCATTACATACAGCAAAGAATTCTTCAATTTAAAAAAAAAAAATCTCTGGAAGTGAACACCAAAAGAACTTAACAAAACTATTTCCATTAATCTGGGGGTCAAATTTCTCCACAAGTGTTTCATTATTTATTCTTTGAAGTCTGTGCCAAACAAGCTTATCAATGAAAAAATCTCTCTGCCTCATTCAGGGGCAAAAAAAGCTCTGATGTAAGCTATTTTTCTTCTGTGTCAGGAATTTGCATTGGTAAAGACTTTGACCATATTTCTGGAAGTACCTGTTAGAAGTCTATGTAGAATTCATGCATGTACAGACCTCCAGAAACAGCATCCACTTCTTTCTTCAGTCTGAATCTCGTTAGATGCTGGGTTTCTTCTAGCCAAGATCCCACTTCAGAAATGCTCTCTCATGAGTGAATGGACTTCAGCATGGTCATTTTGCTTAGCTCATGTTCCTCTCAAAGGAAAAAAACAAGGCATATATTTGCTAGCAATTATAGCATTGTCCAGACTGCCTTAGTTCAGCCCCAAAATCGTTTGAAAACCATTTCTCAGAGCAGGGTTAGGTAGGTGGAACTTTTGAATGAACTGACACAGTTGGTGTAACTACGCATACGTTAATGAGCCTTAAGAAGTAGAAAACTTTGATTCCCCTTCTGAAGTCTGCTCACTTTCAAGGTGCACTTTGAAACACAGTATTTAAAAATAATTTCTCTAGAAGAGAACAAGTGACTTGTCAAGAGAAATGTTTTGACCAGGAATTTATATTTACTGGCATGTTTCAGAACATTCCTACTCATATTTTTAAGAGTCAATTCATAGGAGTAAAATAAAATGTATTTTATAATATCTTTTCTGCTAACTGTTCTCCAAAGTTTTGTGCTAATAATAAAGCTAGACTTTGGTAATAGAAGAAAACTAGGGAAGGATGTTTTGAGGCAAGGTCTATGTGATAAGTGAAGAATGCAAAATAAAGAGATATGAAACAAATGTAAGAAAGCAAAGAAAGAAGAAAGCAAATCAAAGAGATATATAACAACAGCTAAAGCCCAAAAGGGCATACTAACCTAAAGGGTCCTAATGTTACTTTTTGGATTGGTCTGGCAATGAAATCATGGAATCATAGAATCATAGAATGGTAAGGTTGGAAGAGACCTCAAAGATCATCTAGTTCCAACCCCCTGCCATAGGCAGGGACACCTCCCACTAGTACAGGTCACTCAAGGCCTCGTCCAACCTCGCCCTCATCCTGTCATTACAAGACCTTGTAAATAGTCCCTCCCCAGCCTTCCTGTAGGCCCCCTTCAGATACTGGAAGGCTACTATAATGTCTCCTGGAAGCCTTCTCTTCTCCAGGCTGAAGAGCCCCAACTCTCTCAGCCTGTCCTCATAGAAGAGCTGCTCCAGCCCTCTGATCATCTTCGTGGCCCTCCTCTGGACCCGCTCCAACACTTCCATGTCCTTCCTTTGCTGGGGGCTCCAGAACTATACACAGTACTCCAGATGGGATATGATGAGAGCAGAGTAAAGGGGGCAGAATCCCCTCCCTTACCCTGCTGGCCACACTGCTCTTGATGCAGCCCAGGACTCGTTTTGCTGTCTGGGCTGCATGTGCACACTGTAGGCTCATGCTGAGCTTTTCATCAACCCAGACCCCCAGGTCCTTCCCTCAGGGCTGCTCTCCAGCCATTCACCACCCAGCCTGGATTTGTGCTTGGGATCGTTCCTACCCAGGTGCAGGACCTTACATGGTAGGGTTCAACTCACCCAGCTTCATGTATGCACAGTACAGATGCCTGAGCTGGGGATCCAGATCTCTTCTGCATACAGTGAACACAAAGAGAATTTTTCTGGCATCTGTAATATACCTTTGTTGTATGTGAGATAAGGAGATGCACTCTGCAATTGCCAGTTCTCCCTACTGTCCATAGAGGAAGTCAATGTACTTAGCTCAGATGCAGATATTTTGACTGTATACATTTTGTCAGATAAAGTATATTGCAGGTTGTGGTTTGGGGTTTTTTTTGGGTTTTTTTGTTGTTTTGGTTTTTTTTTAACATAAGTAAATGAAGGAAATACTGTTGACAAGGATCTCTGCTTGGTGGGAAAGCACAAACTAATCCAGACTGGCATTTCATGGAAAATCCTGAAGTTAATATTTGACCTTTCTTTCATTTATGTGGCTCCACTGTGACTTTAGAAAACTTTGCTGAACAGATCTTGATATATGCAGATAAGATTATAGTATAACTTTAAGTATGAGGAAAGTACCATGCTGTGTAGGCTTGGAAGTTCATTAAATTGAGTGAATAAGTGAATCAGTTATTTTATTTTTCACATCATAGTTCATTTGAATTATCCCAAATTCGTCATTGTTTTGTAATATAGTTTTAAAATCCTACTTTGAAACTCTTGGACTTGATGGATCTTACTTGAATAAAGCTGGTTGCAACACAAAGACTGTTGAAATTGGTGGGTAAGTTCCACTGTGTCAAATGAACATAACCATAAAGGGCATAATTCTTTTTGCAATGGGTGTGATAAATTTTCAAAACCTTTTAACATTAAATCAAGCCCAATCTTATTGCTCAGGAGAAAAGGAACCAAACATATCTCTACATTACAGCTTCACATTTCAAGACCATTGTATTTCATTTGAAATCATCCTGAAATATGGCTGTAACTGAGAAAAAATTTAGGGCTTTATTTTCTTTGATTCAAAATTAGCTATTTTCCCAAACTTGAAAAATCATAATTTCCTAGATATTGGCACAAAGACCCAAAGATATAAGAAAACAAAAAACCTATTTAGATGTACTAATGGTATACCAGACATGATGAACTGTAGATGTTGTATAATATTACAATTACTATACAGTACAGAAAAGAAAGCTATGAAATATTGGCAGATTGATGGAGAGATGAAATGAAACTACCCATTCAGACATAGTCAAGAGTGTAATTTGCCACTTTCTGGCAGCATGCTGAAGGTAAACATATAGGTTCTACTTCCACAGCCTCATGGCCTAAAGGTGCATGAAGAGAAGCCTTGTGTCAACAGCTGGTGTGTAGTGGATTAAATTATGGGAAAAAAAAATAGCAATCCAAAAGAAATTACCAACAGTAACTTCTGTGAGGAACATCTTACTGGAGATATTACTCCATTTTTCTCGAAGACAGAGGTAGAAGGTAATGTAAATAATTTGTCAAAAATATCTCACATCTCAGAATGTTTGTTGTGCAAAAAACCCAACTATGCACAAACTTTTGTGCATGAACATACATCTCTCTTGCTTTGGTCGTCTCTGTACCTCCACCTCTTGGGAAGTAACATGAGGAAAGAGAATGCATTCCATGTTAGATGGTGTAATAGCTATCACTACAGCTTATTCTGCAGGAGATTTGTATAAGGGGAAGAGTGACACATAAGTACTTTGTTCATGGGGAGAATTGTCTCAGCAGAGCTGTAGTCCAACAAGATTCACCACACATTTTCCCATGGGGAATATAAGGGGAAGACAAGAGATAGCTTCTCTGAGTAGGCATGAATAATTCCATGGTTAGAAAAATAATTTTTTCAAGAGTCAAAGAAGCATGTTTTGGGTTTTTTTTGGTTCAGGTTTTTCTGTTTTGTTTTGCTGTTTTTCTTTTTATTTTTTTTTTGTTGTTGTTTGTTTAGAGCCCATATATATATATATATATGCACATATATATATACATACATATATAGACATATATATATACATATATAGACATATATATATATATGTGTGTGTGTATATATATATATGGACCAGATTTAGTCATTTACAAAAATAAGTTTTAAAAGAAGTTTTTAAAAGTAAAATTAGCCTGATCACACATTCTTGTCAACCAGCTTTATTTACAGAATATTTTAAACAATGCAATCAAGCAAAATAATTGAATACTGCAGATGAAAAATAGCTAGCAAGACTCTCCTGGTTCTTCTAGATATTGATTTTTCCTGTCTAGTGTACCAAAACAGTAGGAGCTGGAGGTAAGAATTGCAGCTGCCCTGAAAAAGAACCAAACTGAAGGCACATAGCCCAAGAGAGAGAAAAGGTCATCTGAAGCTGCCCACCATGGTTCTAGGAACATGCAGCCTAGCAAACAGAAAACCACAGGATGAAACAATGTGGAAGATCCTAAAGTAGGCCAAAATTGCCCAGAAGGTCAAGGCAAGAGCTTCCACTGCTGACAGGTAGCTGACTTTGGTAAGATAGAGGAAGAGCTAATACAAATCCTGCAAGAGTAGACCTCCAGTATCTGAGGGGGGTCTACAGGAAGACTGGGGAGGGACTATTTACTAGGTCTTGCAATGACAGGACAAGGGGCAATGGGTTTGAACTGGCAGAGGGGAGATTTAGACTGGATATTAGGAGGAACTTCCCTCCAGTGAGGGTGGTGAGGCACTGGAACAGCTTGCCCAGGGATGTTGTGGCTGCTCCCTCCCCGGAGGTGTTCAAGGCCAGGTTGGAGGAGGCCTTGAGTGACCTGTGCTAGTGGGAGGTGTCCCTGCCTATGGCAGGGGGTTGGAACTAGATGATCTTTGAGGTCACTTCCCACCTTACCATTTTATGATTCTATGATTCTATGATTCTATGAAGAGGAGACAAAAAAGCAGAAATAATGTTTGATTTCATGAGGAATATGAGAAAAGACGACAGTTACACGGTAGCCTACTGAACAACAAGATGCATGTTTGGCAAAGTTTAAGTAGTTTATCTGGGTTAAAGAGCAAGCAGGAAAAAGGGCCAGAAAGTAATTACCAGGAACCAATTAACCAAGGATTTGTCCTCAGATACTGTATAGCTGTCTCAGAAATGAAAAGTAATTTGAGAGTAATATTGTGTGGCCTTGTTATTTGCCCTTTGGATAGTTATAGATTTACAAAGTATATTTTATTATTCAGATGTTGAGTTTCAAAGAGACAGAGAATCCAGTACATTATACATCTGCTTAAATGTAAGATGCTAAATCTGTCAGTCTTCCTCTTGTAACAGTCACCTTTCTCTGTGTTACTAGGCAGGTGCTGCTCAACATCCTTAGAGAGGGAGTCTGTCCACTTGCAGTTCTCTCCCACAGGATCTGCAGGGCACGTTTTATTCCACAGCAACATTTTCTGTGGTCAAAAAGTTATATTCACAGGAGAACTAAACCTTGTCAGCCCTGAGATACTTATCAAAAGTACTGACAGACAGAGAAAACAGTTAGATGTGCTGAAGCTAAACCAAACTTGAGTCATATTATTTCTCCTGCTGTAAATGTTGGTAGATATTGACTCATTGCACTAGTAACCACACAGTAAATCAAAAGCTTTAAAACCTTCTGCTTGTGTATGAAGTTTGATATATGCTGATCTGTGGAGTGGCTATAAATGAGCCTCTTTCATTATATTAGTGTAATTAAGTTAAAATGTCACCAAAAATGAAATGAGCAAAATCTAGAAATATTTCTTAACATAGTGTGAACAACATAAGAAACAAGTTTTTGTAAAGAATGGTGTGCATATAGAAAAAGTACTGGAGTACTGTGTACAGTTCTGGAGCCCCCAGCAGAGGAAAGACATGGAACTGTTGAAGCGGGTCAGGAAGAGGGCCACGAAGATGAGCAGAGGGCTGGAGCAGCTCTGCTATGAGGACAGGCTACAAGAATTGGGGGTCTGCAGCCTGGAGAAGAGAAGGCTTCGAGGAGACCTTATAGTAGCCTTCCAATATTTGAAGGGTGCCTACAGGAAGGCTGGGGTGGGACTATTTATAAGGTCTTGCAATGACAGGACTAGGGGCAATGGGTTTAAACTGGCAGAGGGAAGATTTAGACTGGATGTTAGGAGGAAGTTCTTTCCAGTGAGGATGGTGAGGCACTGGAACAGGTTGGCCAGGGAGGTTGTGGATACTCCCTCCCTGGAGGTGTTCAAGGCCAGGTTGGATGAGGCCTTGAGTAACCTGTAACAGTCTAATCATACTTTAATTTTAGGCCACTTGTAAGGAAAATATGGATGAAATATGTTTGGAAATGTAGGATCCCCTCTTAGATCAAACAGCTTACACGAGATGTGGATGCAGCCAGTGTGACCAACATCCAAAGTGTTGTAAAACTTTCCAATGGTTACATCCTTTCTCACACAGAAAGGGTCAGATGAATTCAAGTGACTTGAAGTTTATATTAAGCAGGATTTTTTTCCATCCAGAAGCAGAAGGAAGCCTAATTCAGCTTTTTGTCATTACTTTGGCTAACCCTTGCCTAGGGACCACCTCATTTCTGGCCAGATCTTGGCAGATGGTGGCTGTTAAATGGAGCAATGAAGCTCTAATTAATATAGAGGAATTGGCCTGTTCTATTACTGGAAATTCTTATTCCAGCTTCTCTGAGAAGATTGCCTACAAGTAGAGGCTTGGGACTAAGTGTCATAAAAATTATGTATGAAAACTAGAGGGACCATCATCTACTGCAAGGCTGCTAAACTACACCAACTAAGGATGCATTACACTGCTTTGTATTCACGCTGACAAGTTCACAAAAGCCTGTTAGCTCAGTTAGGTTGGATTATAGACACACATGTAAGCTACCTGATTCCAAAGATCTGTTGTTCAGTCTAGCTTCAAATACTGCAAGGATGTACACAACAAATGCATCACCAGAGACTGATTTGTATGTATCACAACAAATGCATCACCAGAGACTGATTTGTATGTATCAGATGCATGAATGTTCTGCATTCCAACTGACAAGCCTGAAATGCAATTTGCACATACTTGCTATACAAACACAATTGAAACCCTCATTATAGGAAGGACATGGACCTGATGGAGCGGGTCCAAAGGAGGGCCACGAAAATGATCAGAGGGTTGGAGTATCTCTGCTATGAGGACAGGCTGAGGGGGCTGGGATTGTTCAGTCTGGAGAGGAGGAGGTTCTGAGAAGACCTAATAGCAGCCTTCCAGTACCTTAAAGAGGCCTACAGGAAGGTTGGAGAGAAGCTGTTTAAAAAAGTCTAGGTTCAAGCTTGAGAAGAGCAGACTTATTTTGGATGTTAGGAACAAACTCTTTGCTGTGAAGGTGGTGGAGCACTGGAACAGGTTGCCCAGGAAGGTGGTTGAGCTGCCTTTCCTGGAGACATTCAAGGTGAAGCTTCATGGGGCCCTGGGTCACCTGGTCTAGTGTGGATGTCCCTGCTGACTGCAGGGGAGCTGAACTAGATGACCTCTAGAGATCCCTTCTAGCCTGGACCATTATATGATCCTTTGATTCATTCTATGAACAGCAGAACAGGATATGTTGTTCTATAGCTGTTGGATAGACAGATTCCTTTATTATTGTGCAGCTAGTGACATGTTACTGTTGGTCACTTTTTCTTCTTGCTGGACTGTCTGAACACAGAAATTCATTCAAATTTGAATGAATCCCATGGCCAGAGACAGCCAAAGCCACTGATGCTTGAAATGGTGGTCTGCAGAGGAAAACACAGCATAAAGGCAGATCTTGTCTATGCATCTCTTGGTCTTATAGCAAATACAATAAAAAATGTTTCCCTTCTTAATTACACATAACTGAAACCAGTTTATTGCCCAGAATCGTAAGTGCATAGGTTTTATCATAAAACCTTTCATGTTTTTCCCCTATTCTTTTTATCCACCTGTTATTTTCTTCAAAACTTACTTTATTTTGACAGTGTCTGTATCTTGCCCTTCAGTCTAACTTTCCACTGATGTGAAGAGTGTTTTGGAAGAAGATTGTTTAAAAAAAAATAAATTCTAACATAAGGACTAGGAAAAAAATTGCCTGATGAAGTTATTACCTTCAAGTGCTTTGCCAATCTGATGATAATGAAAGTTATTTCCTCCTGTAGTTAAAAATACACTTTTCAAAGTAATCATTTCACTCCTCCAGCCACTCTGATGACTCATTGCACCAAGGCAGGGATTCACAACATTATTTGTGACATTCACAACCAAAGGAATATTAAAAATATACCATTCTGTAAATCAGTGTTTCTCTGAGTGTGAAAAACAATGACATTCAGACCGAAGTGTGAATCTGAAACTGAAGCAAACTACATACAAAGAGCAATATACAATGACAGCTTTATCTACTTGATTATTGAATTCTGAAGAAGTTGGAAACCACTTGACATGGGAAATAAGGCAAAATAAGGGCAAATTAGTGTTTTGAGAAAGATGTGGATGCATAACTTTGGCTGAGAGCAGCTTTGCAACTCCCTCTTAGCCTACTCTAGACCTCTGGGTTCTTATATCCGTACAGTTTCCACTACATTGTGTGGATTTTAGCTTCTCTGGTGGATCCTTGTAGCCTTCCAATATCTGAAGGAGGCCTACAAGAAGGCTGGGGAGGGACTATTTACAAGGTCTTGTAATGACAAGACAAGGGGCAATGGGTTTAAACTGGCAGAGGGGAGATTTAGACTGGATGTTAGGAGGAAGTTCTTTACCGTGAGGGTGGTGAGACACTGGCACAGGTTGCCCAGGGAGGTTGTGGCTGCTCCCTCCCTGGAGGTGTTCAAGGCCAGGTTGGAGGAGGCCTTGAGTAACCTGTGCTAGTGGGAGGTGTCCCTGCCTATGGCAGGGCGTTGGATCTAGATGATCCTTGAGGTCCCTTCCAACCTTACCATTCTATGATTCTATGGTTCTATTCTATCCTGCATTTTTGGTTAATCATCCTAAATTCTTGTAAAGTGTATTGTGCATTTCAAAAGAAAAACAATTATTAATTAATTAACCCTGTTGTCCTGTAAAGATATGTTTGACAAGGTTCTTCAGAAAGACTAATGACCAGTCCAAGCCCACTACTGCAGAAATACATTTTACACTTTCCCAGGAACAAAAAGCCCTAACCCTGAGGCAAAGGCACTCCAGGTTGAGAGACACCTACAAAGTTGTCTGCTAGACTCACACAAGTGGACTATGGTAAGCTGGTCAGAAGCAGGATGTGTGGATGCTTACAAAAATAAAGAAACTAAATAATCAAACCCCTCCTATAGCACTGTCATCTCTGAGTGTTGAAATTTTTAGCAAAATCGCTTAACATAACTTAAGTATTATTTGACTAAATAACAAAGTTCTTAAGCATCCTTTCTGGTGGCAGCATACCATAAGTTGTGTAGGAGGAGTGCAACTTCTATTGTAACTGTGGCTTATTAACCTTCTGCTAAGGAGGTCCTTGAAGAAGTGATGTGTTGCAGGTAAGAGAACAAGAATCTCTGTATAAAGCTTACTCCGCCACTGAATCAGAGATGCTTTGGTGCGTGAGATCTGCTCATTGCTGCTCTTTCACACTTCTAATCATTGAAACAGGCTGCTGTGATTGTGGAGGTGGTATGTTGGGTCTGCATGAAGCAAATCAGCTGGCACATGTGTGGGCAGCAGCTTTATTGTGGTTTAGAGAGTTTTCCAGCAAGCTGGGAGGATGAGCGGTTGGAAGAGTGCACAAACAGCTTGTGGCTGTGTGGGAGCTGAGCCGGTGGCCCTGTGCATGCTCTGCTTGTGGATGGGAGAGCCAATGCTCCACTGGAAAGGAGCTCAAATGCCAAGAAATTCCAGTAAACCATAAAAGCTAAAAATAGGAGCCTGGCTCTTTGGAGTAAATCAGCAGGGATACATTGAATCCCTGGATTTACCTCAGCTGAGCATTTCATCCTGTGCCTGTCTCCCTCTTCTCACACCTCTCTGCTGCCACTTCAAGGGATATTTGGGTCATCTTGATTTAACAACATTTCAGTTCCAGGGTGGGAGGTGGAAGAAGTTGATATAAGAATTTTTTATATTGACTATTGACTCTTATGCATTTAGTGCTAATCATATTTATATTTCATTATGAATTAATCTGTTGCTATAACATTAAAATTAAACGTATATTGAGTTATCACTTTTCTTTAACTGTCCCAGAAGAGTTAAAAGTGTTGCAGCTCAGTTGAAATAAACACTTTGACACAAAACTCTCGTAGTGAGAAAAGTTTCTGTGATCTGATCTTAAAAACATGAATCAGCTAAGACAATGTTACTTGAATTTGAAAAGCCATCATGTACAATTTACATGTTACATGTTCACACACTTCAGAAAACATGCAAGTAGGCACAAAGGAATTTTTTGGTATCTTCTGTTGGCATCTGTGCTTAACTAAAGAAAAATTAGTTGCATTTTACCTGAAGCACAGCATGTTCCTGGTTTGAAGTTAATTCAAATAAATGAGAGGCCATCTACTGCTGTAATTAATTAATTGTCCAGGCTTTCTTGTATCCGAGTTCATTTTAGGAGAGAACAAAAGAAGTGAACCTTGCTTTGGAATCTTTAAAAAATACCCCATGTTTCAAACCCAGTGAAAGCTTGTCTGTAATCCACTTGCATACATTTAGTGCTCATTTAGCAGACAATTGGTACAATTTATTTCAACCAGCTTCAAGTAACCAGAATCTAATAAGCCCACTCCTGTGTTTACAGACTGAAAACAGCATGTGGGTGTCTGCAAGATCAGGATGTCTGTGTGCAGAAAGGACAAGAAACACTTTTTTTTTGTGGAATGGCTCTTTACAACCTCATAGTTGTTCAGTGTGAATCTCATGTCATCATCCGGATGTGTTTTCTTCATAGGTAGAAAATGTTGAATAATCAGTCCAAGTATAGTAAGATATCACTATGCATAGCAAGGAAGAACAGCTCTCTGTACTTTAGGTACTACCACAATGCTTGAAAAAAAGCATGCCAACCTGGCATTGCTTAATCTGAACTTGTTCCAGCTCATCTCCTCTGTTTCTTATTGCCATTCATATCCGTGTTTAAAATAGCAAAGTCTCCATCAATTTTTATTTCCCTGTCATCAAGGGCGATAAAGCTGGAGCACAGCCCTGTGAGAAGAGGCTGAGGGAGCTGGGGTTGTTTAGCCTGGAGAAGAGGAGGCTCAGGGGTGACATCATTGCTGTCTACAACTACCTGAAAGGAGGTTGTAGCCAGGTGGAGGTTGGTCTCTTCTCCCAGCAACAGCAATCAGCAACAGAACAAGGGGACATGGTCTGAAGTTGTGCCAGGGGAGGTCTAGGCTGGATATTAGGAAGAAGTTCTTGACAGAGAGAGTGATTGGCATTGGAATGGGCTGCCCAGGGAGGTAGTGGAGTCACTGTCCCTGGAGGTGTTCAAGAAAAGACTGGATGAGGCACTTAGTGCCATGGTCTGGTTAATTGGCTAGGGCTGGGTGATAGGTTGGACTGGATGAGCTTGGAGGTCTCTTCCAACCTGGTTGATTCTATAATTCTATGATTCCTCTCAGCCTTGAGCCATATTAAACTAAAGCTTTTATACTTTTCATCCATTGTCATTTGTGTCATGTTCAGCTTCTACTTTTGTTACACTGCTCTTAGCAAGAAAAAAAGTCCACATTTTGTGGTCAAAGTGTGATTAGGATCCCACTCCTTATTCTGTTACTTTAAGAACAAAGTATAAGCATTAAAGGTACACAAATAATTTGTAATGAAAAGGAAATAAGAGAAAATTGTTTATGGCTGTTATGGCTTATTTGAAAAACTTATTATATTCAGGATATGTCATAAAGTGATATAGTATGAGCTGTTTCCAATTACAGAATGAATGTGTACTAAAATAAAGGCAAAATAGAATGTGACATTAGGTCATCAAATTGTCCATGTACTTTATACCTCTGAGCTGTTTATAAAAAGGTAGCAGCATTGAAATACTAATTTCAGGAGATTTATAAATCTGTATGTAATGTTTTACCCTACATGAATAACACATTTTCAGCATTTCATAATGTAGTCTGAAAATAATGTCATACTCATTACTGTACATTAAGCCACAGGACTTTGGCTCTTCTGTGAGTTAATTAGTAAGAAGAAAAAAAACTAATAAAATACTGCAGTACATTAGAGCTGATAAAAACAGGAGGCAAAGAAAAGCACAAAAAGAAAATTCATTTTCAGTTGTAATTAATTTATGCATTCAGTTCCATACAGTATGAATACATTCATGCAGTTTGTACTGTTAGCTTAGCTGTGATGGAAAACATTTTTTTTTTCCTGTGGACAAAATCTGTTTGGAAATAATGCAGCTTAACATGTTAATTTACCAAACTATTTTTTTATGCAAAGCCTTTTGATTAATTTGTGGCTCAGATTTTACACAAAGTACTGTCTTGGAGGGTAGGGAGTATGGTCCCTATGTCATTTCAGAAGGCTCACTTTCTCTTGCTCTGATCCTGAAAGAATTCTGCACCTCTTACACATGTATAAGGTTCTGGCACAACTTTTGGACATCCTTTTCTGATCATCTGAATGAACTGAGAGGGCGAAAGTGAATTTAGACCCTACTATGTTGCTGTTTGATAACTATGATGAAAGAGAGTAGCATGGAAGGCCACAAAAAGTCACTCTGCCATTAAAACAAAAGAAAAATGTCACCAAGAGACATTTAGTTACAAATATAAGACAGAAATTACGAGAGCTTGGGTGGAGAAAGAGAACAGAGAGAAATGGCTCTTTGTTTCTTGACTTCCTGTAAGACTATATAAAATTAACATCCTCGAATTACTGAAAGGTGCAGCATTTTGGGGACTGCAGTTACTCTTACTGAAGAAAATACGAAGTGATGCTAAAGTAAGTCTCAATGTTTTGCATCTCGGTTTGCTGGAGTTTTCTCTCTAGATATCATAGTGCTTGCAGACTCTGCTTCTGCTTAGAAAATAAAGTACATCTGAGAAACCAAATGTGACTTTCTTCTTGCTTAAGCAAAGATGTGTAATGATCACAATGAGCCGAGCTACGGTTTTACAAGGGCGTTTTCCCACTGAGGTTGATTTGCTCTAATGGCTATTGATTCAACAAACTGCAACTTGGAATAAAGCAGGAGCTGTGAATGAAGCTGGTCTGCCAGAATTAAATTACTGTAATGTAACTTCTGACGGACCCACCAGCAGTGTCCACTCCTTCCAGCAGTACCCCAAACCAGCTCTGTCCCTAATTTCAGACATTATCACACTGACATTATCACAGGCAGTTTCATTGCTAATGCAGTGTATTGATGAAAGGATAAATGCTAGTTTTGCTCTTGGTGTCAGGAGGGCTGAGTATCACGTTAAAAGCACAGATTGCTGAAGCCCTGTCCTTGAAATAGTCACGGCTTTCAATTTCTTTCTCAGCATGTGTTTAAATATTCCCAAGAGCCTCAAACTGCTTCCAGTTGCTTCCTGTTTAAATAAAAGATGATTCCTCTTTTTATTCTGTGGAATTCATTCAAAGGAAAAGGTCATGCCCAAAGGGAGAAAGAAATTTCCTTATTCTTCATTTCAGAGCTCTAGGGATTTGTAATTTAGGTTTCCCAGAAGAGTTTCCATTTTTTTTTTTAATTGATATTCTTTGCTAATTTTATTTTGTTGGGAGGGAAGTGGGGTCATGTTTACCTAGTCCTGAAGCAAAACCTTTACAATANTTCACGGCTAGGTTGGACGAGGCCTTGAGTAACCTGTACTAGTGGGAGGTGTCCCTGCCTATGGCAGGGGGTTGGAACTAGATGATCCTTGAGGTCTCTTTCCAACCTTACCATTCTATGATTCTATGATTCTATGATTCAAGGGTAAGCCCAAAGTAAACAAAGAAAACACCAACGTAAATGGATCTAATTCCCTTGATTTCTGTAGAAATTCAAGCTCACGAAGCAAATGTAACCTCTCAAAATTATTAGATTAAATATTTTTATTTTTTGAAGGGTGGATGATAGATGGATGTCTCATGTGAGATGGATAGCTACTAGCATCAAGTATGATATGTAAGTATTTGTACTAAATTCCATTCTGTTATACAGTGGTGTTCAATTCTGTTATATATATTAAAAAAAAAATTAGTCAGGAAATGAGTATCTTTGACTGGATTCTGAATTATCTTAATTTACTTGCATTTTCCCTGATTATTAGTAAAGAAAAGGATTTTTTTTTCTCAATGGTGCCAAACCATTAACTATGCAAAATGTCTTTTATAGGAATGATTTTTGGCATCTTTTACTTTCCTGATAGCCTCCTTCCC
This sequence comes from Ramphastos sulfuratus, assembly GCA_013399055.1. Taxonomy (NCBI): domain Eukaryota; kingdom Metazoa; phylum Chordata; class Aves; order Piciformes; family Ramphastidae; genus Ramphastos; species Ramphastos sulfuratus. The sequence continues at coordinate 60,004 of WBNM01002641.1, forward strand.
TAATTCTCTTTTATTATACAGTGTTTAGTTAGACCTCTGGAAATTCCCTGATGAAAAAAAAGTTGTTGGGGCTCCCTGTCATCTACCTAACTGCCTCTATCTGTCTTTGGATGCTGTCACCAGTAGTCACATTTCCCTGACATTCTTCCTCCACCCAAGCATGGTGCAGGCTGTGCAATTACATCTTCCCCTGTACTTATTCTTTCCAAACAGTGCCCCAAGTAGGGTGAGACTAAAGTTCACATTCAGTCCCAGGAAATTGGTCCCCACTCATTGCAACGTGCCTTGCAATGGCCTGCAGCATTTTTCAGTCTAAACGCTCTCTGAAATGAACATTTTTTGTGACTCCTTGGTGTTGCTAAGGTTTAACTTTGTTAGGCAAAGACAAATGAGTACAACAGCCTTTTTTATGTGGCAATGGGAGGACTGCAAAACTGATCAAAATGTTTCAAAACAACAGTAATTAAAGCTTCAAGCTTGTTCAAGTGAGTAAGATTAATGAATATTTACAAGTAAAAAATTATTTTAGAACTGGATAAGCTATATTGTTCAATAATTGGAGATGGGACCTGCGATTTGCTTTCCTTAAAGTAAAATTAAGGGTATAACATTTTTATAAGTAGGCCTATTCCTAACCCATACAAGCCCAGACTCACTACCTCCTACATGTGTATTTATTATTCCTAAGTATCTACTGAAAACTATGGATTAAGTATTTTAAGAGCATGCTTTACTTGTGAACTTTCTGTCTAACTTTCCACATTTCGTTTTTGTGACGGATAACAGAGTGAATGACTGAATTGTTTTAACAGCAGAACTAATAATGAAGCATGAGACTGTGATACAAACCTCACATATAAATAATCATGGAGGTTCAAAAAATAATCACGGATGACAAAAGCTCTACAGCTTTCTGGCACAAAAAAATATGATATATACTTGAGAAGAGCCTTTGTGGGTAGTGAATAATGTGAGCACACAGCCATAGCAATCCAGAGACGCTGTGGATCAGGTTTCCTTGACTGAGTGTCTGTTGCTGACTGAAGCCATGTATGAGGAATTGTTCTATTAAGCTAAATGAAGTTTCACATAAGTGTGATTATTGCTGTTTGTCTTGATTGGACAAGGTCTTGTGTGTGTGTGAGATAGAGAAAGAAAAGAGTAAGTGACAAAACATGCTAAAGACAAAGAAAGAACTGCTGCTAATTGATTTGAGGTACTGGATGTGATTTGTCTAGCACACAGAAGCAGACAAATATTTAACTGCTCTTCCTAAACTGTCCTTAAATGCATGGAGAATTGTGTACAACCACAAACTCATTTGTACACCTAGAAGACTATTCAAATGCATATGAAAAAGTCTGCATATGTATATTTGGAGTCTGGTTTACAAAACTGAATAAAATCACCATGTGGAGGAACCTCTTTCCAGCACTGAGTTAAAGAAATGTATTCAGAAATGAAAATACTTAAGTCTGACCCACAGACCTCTGTACCCATTCGGTACTCAGGTACCACCCGGGAGCAACCTATTAGTCACTTGCCAATCTAAGGAATAAATCAAACAAAAGCAGACAGGATTCGTGGCAAACTCTATTAAGGATGCACTGTCCTTTCCCTACTTCTGCCTTCTCTAATGTACAAATTGTTCAAAGATACAACACAAGCTGTCATAAAACTTCAGACTAAGGAACACGCAGCAGGTGGTAACATATGTGTCCAGTTGGTTCCAGCCAAAACAGTCTAATTTGCAGAAGAGGGTAGAGAATTTTACCGTGACTCAGCTGAGGGGGTGATCCACAGAATCACAGAATGTTAGGATTTGGGAAGGCCCTCTAGAGATATTGAGTCCAACCCCTCTGCCAAAACAGGATCACTTAGGGTGGGCTGCACAGGAACACAGCCAGGAAGGTTTTGAGTCTTCAGAGAAGGTGACTCCACAACCTCTCTGGGCAGCCTCTTCCAGTACCCAATCATCTTCACCATAAAGAAGTCTCTAATCATGTTGAGGTGAAACCTCCTGTGTTCTATCTTGTATCCATTGCACATTGTTCTGCTGCTAGGCACCACTAAAAAGAGACTGGTACTTTCATCTTGATACTCATCCCTTAGATATTTATAGGCATTGACAAGATCCTCTCTCAGCCTTCTCTTCTCAAGCCACCCTTCTCAACTCAGCCCCAGTTCATATGAGTCTCTCTTCAGTCTTCATATCAGTCTTTCTTCATATGAGAGATATTTCTCAGTCATCCTCATAACTCTCCATTGGACTCTTTCCAGCAGGTTCCTGAGCACAAAACTGGACACAGTATTACAGGTGTGGTCTCACCAAGGCAGAGTAGAGGGGGAGGAGAACCTTCCTAGACCTGCTGAACACATTCTTCTTAGTGCACCCCAGGGAACTGCATCAAAGGGAAGGAAGGCTCTTGCCAAGTGATAGGCATGCTGAAGAGTAATTAATTTAATGGCATTTTTAGACTACCCTGGCCTATTTGGTGTAAAATAATTCACTTTCTAGTCTATTTTTTTTTCTGTCTGTTTCAGGCTCAGAGTGTCCTTTGGGATTTGGTGTTCTGCTGCTCCATTTTTGGAACCATTAAATTTAGAATATTTATATAGGTTAAAGCTTAGAAAAGAACAAACTACTTGGGCCAAAATCAAATAATGGAATCTCAGACCTTTCAGGCATTGAAATGATCTCTAAGAAGATCTCCCCTTCCAACCTGTGCCATTCTCTGATTCTTTGACTCTACGGTTTTCCTATTTTTCCGTATGTGCAGTCTCCCTCTAGTGGTGCTTTAGTCATTGCTTGAACCAGTCAGCATCTTAACTGCGATATGATGATGTATCTTGTTTGAATCAGCAGTTTTGATGGGTATATATCAAAAGCTCCTGTTCTGATCAGCAGCTAGTGGCATTTGCATGTTGAATAAAGAAAACAAGAAGGAATGAAGCAGCAGCCTCATGAAAGCAACAGTCAAAATAACAAATGGATTATTAGAATAGAAGCTGAAAGCTATTACTACCTGATGGATATGTGTCTGGATTTTAGTGGGTTTTATGTTGTCAGAGTTACAAGCATCATCATAGTTATGAAAATAATTTTATTTGGTTTATACCGACTAGGCTTCCACTGAGACTGCTAGAGAGAAGAAAAATCTTCTTTGCTTTTCATTATGTTAAGAAAACATTGACAGCAAAAACATCTTTTAGAACAACTGAAAATTGCTTTTTCCTTTTGATTTTTCAGAAATCTGGAATCCTGTTAGTACACTGAACTCAGAGGTTATTTGCAGAGCTGTACATGCATGTGAACCCAGATCTTCCTGTCAGGTAGGTAATACAGCCATGTGAGCCAGCATTTCTACTTCATAAAGAAAGCTTTGTCTGAGGTTTGGAGGTTTTGGCCAGGAGAGAGGAGGAGCTAATTATAATTTATTTATGGATTTATACCTTTATTTACTTTGGAGTCTAGCCTTCATGGTGGCAGCAAGATTCATTCTGTGTTTATAAGCAACAAAAAGTACCAAGTAAATATCAGATACTGCACCTCCTGCTATCATTCTGCATGTTAAGTTTTTGAGACTCCCTTCCCAAGAGATAGTTATGATCCTTTTTGTATATTGAAAATAGTACAAACTGACTAGTATGGACAAATAAGGCCTAAGAAGGGATATATAAAAAAATGTCCTCTTTGACTTTCCTTTCATTCCATCCTAATAACATTTTTTACTTTTCCTCCTTTACACTGAACGCTGATAATGAAAATTTCAGCCCAAATGTAACATGGCATTTTTGAGATAATTATTTTGAGTATTAAATGTTTGGCCTGCACTTTTAAAATAGCAGACACATTAGATCACTCATTTTGTGGTGCCCTTGTTTATTGGAAAACAACTTGTATTTTATCTTCTCAGTCAGAATCAAGTACAATGTTTTGGGTAGCAGAATCCAGTTTTCATTATTAAATTACACATTTAGAGATGCATTCTTATTGAATTTCCAACTTAACTTTTTTTGTTGTGACTGCCTATTTTAGTTATGGCTGCAAGTAGGTAACTGAATGTCTGTCTTGAAATAATGTCATGCATAAATAGGGAAATAAAGAAAAAATTCTGCATAAGAAAACAATCCTACCTTACCATGCTATATTTCGAACAGATAATAAAGCAAAATTTGAGGGTCATGTGGCAAAGCATCATTTGTTCTTGCCCAAGACATTCTTCATGAGAAAATCCTGCATCAGTCCTTTTACATAATGGGACATGAAAAATAAAGCAGCATAGTGTAACTCAATGGTCAATATTTGCAGGCTCTCTGACAAGTTACATTATCAGGCTTCTGAAAATCTGCACTGAAGGGATGCTGAAAAAGCATAAACTGGAATGTGGTAAAGAAGTATGGAGACATAACATTAAGAAACACTTCAGAATAATAGTGTATAAATTCTGTATGACTTAACAGCTGTACAGGTAGAGAAAGCCCAGCATGATGTTGGCTGATTTAAAAAAACTTGAAGGCAAAATTAATCATTGATGTGACTATTTCTGGAAATGAGAGAGATTTTGTGAGGGTGGAAAATGTGAAAACCATACAGATTGAGTGACTGTACCATAAAATAAGATTTCTCTTGGTAATTTAACAGCAAAAATAAAATGCAGCCAGCTCTAGGATCTGACAAGAATGTGTTGGACACAGAAATTGTCTGGATTTACATATGATGTTTGCCAAGTCTACCATTCTTGGAAATCCCTCCTGCATTCCTGTTTCTCTAAAGGGAATTCATGGTTCATTTGTTTGCTGCCAAAAATGAATATGAACAAAATTCATATCCTTATGGAAGGATGCACACTGTAGCCTGAAGTTCTCTATGCTCGCAACACAAGCAACTTCTATTACTTTTCTTTGCACAGTCAAGAGTTGAGACCATCATCTGCAAATGCGGTAGACAACAGCAGTTGTGTTCTAATTGCTAACAGCTGGATCTTCAGCCTCCCAGGTATTGAGATAAAAGCTGAAATAAATTACAAAGAAAAGGCAAAGAGTAGAATGAGGCAAAACAACTAATAGAAAAGAATAAAAAAAAGAGAAATTTTTTATAGAACCATAATTGACAGGAGCTGCCAGGTGCATGACACACAAGGTACAGCAGTGAGGGGAACCTTCCACCAAAGAGCAAAGGAAATATTCTGTAATGTGAGATTCAAACAAAATATCTTAGCTGAAAGATCAGCAAAAAAGAGGCTTAACCAGACATGGATTTATGATTGCATGTGAATCAGATTTGGCGAAGCTGTTAAGAAAAAGAATCTGAACAGAGATTCCAGGATCTCCGGTGTAGACATAATGGGTGGCCATTTGAAAATAATCTTCTTTAAGGACCTGAAGTAGTGCAGAACTACCAACTCCTAATGACCTGTACAACTCCTAACTAAGCTCAGAACCTCCAGACTGAAACTGCAGCCAGAAATTTCTGCTGCCTTTAAAAATGCTATGGATCTCAGCAAACAGGTTTATTTTCAGCACTGCTCTCTCAAGTTGAGTTGCTAGTCCTGCTAGATGGTACCACCATGTATTATGAAAGACTGGAGGAAGGGCACCGTTTAGTGAAATATGTGGGTAAACAGGTTTCAAATTCATCGAAAGCAGAGTATCTAACCTGCCAGTTTCCCTTCTTTGTCTGTGCTTACAGGTTAAGCAGGTTTAACACAGTGCTGTCTGGAGTGATAACTGACTACAGTAAAACATACTCAAACAAGCTAAAACAAAAAACCCCAAACGCAGACAATGCTCCTTTCTCCCCTTCTATTAAGCAGGTTGCTGGGGTTTTTTTTGTTAACCAGTGCCCCTGCATATTAAGAACAGGCTGCTGCTGGAGCCATCTCATTTGGAGTGTGAAATGGAGTGGCACTAAGTTCTGGCTGCTGTGACTCATATTTGTTTGTCCTCATACAGCTCAGATTTCCTGTTGGCATCCTATATTGCAAGAACATACGCGTGGCGCATACAGGGAGCGCTGCCTGTTTCCTCAGACAAAGAACCGAACGTTGTGTGACAGCAGGCCCACCCCTCTGGAGATGAGAGAGTGCAAATCTGTTCTGATGATGAAATCCATGGATAATTTCATGGGAAACGACGATGAAAGGAAACATTTCAGCAATCCCACAGCAAAGCACTGTGACACTCTCTCTAGAAGAGAGGCTCTAAATGAAAAATGAGTATGTGTGTAAGCAATTTCTGCACTGTAGATTCAGGGCAGAACTACAGCTGCTGATTTTTTTTTTTTCCTCAATCTTTCACAATAGCCATACATTTTAAACTTCAAGTTCTTATTAATGAAAGTTATGGAAATTTTGTTTTTTTACATGAGAACGCTTTAAAAAAAAGATTTTCGAAGATTTTTTTTGTGAGAGAAGTTTGTCTTGGCCTGTTGTGTTGACACTTAAAATGCGTTTTCTTCATCAAATTGTTCTCTCAATAAAATAATGCAGTTTCCAACACTGTGCAGTGTTCAACGATTCTATATACCCATTTTCTTTACAGGTATGATTATGTCTGTCCCCTGTGTAAGGAAGTAACACCCACAATAACAGGAATTGAATGATAGCATAGCTATTGCCTACAAATTACTGATACTGAGTCTTTCAGATTTAAAAAGTGATTGTTTGGCATACTGTTAAATACTGAACCTCTCTGAGTGTTCAGAGTTGCTACATTTCTAAAGACTTCCAAACACAGGAAAATTTACCAGCATGATTTTCCTGATAGTCTACCTTGCAAATCACCATGTAGACTTGTTCTTCCTTAACGAGTTTAGAACTAAAACTCCCAAATAGCACTTCTGTTCTGGAAAATTTTAGGAATTACTTTATCTTCAAACCTTTGACCGCTCTCTCAAATGTTGAAACTGGCTAGTGAGTTCAGAATATTTTTTTGGGAAAAGCAGGGAGTGCAATCAGACAGCAGACAGACAGCTCAATAGGCAGACAGCATGATCACATAAGCACTGTTTTCTTAGGAAACAAAACTTTGTTGGAGCACCAAGAGGTTAGTTGTCTGTGATGTCCCATCTATTACTCTGAGGTAAAAGTAGTGTTGGCTTATTGTTCTTTAAAGGTCTAGTCCTAACAAATCTTTGCCTAAAAACCATCCTGATCACTAATGGAAGATACAATATTCAAAAATTTCAGACACAGACTGATATGTTCTGAAAACTGCATTTCTGAACTGTTACTAACAACACTGCTTTTTCCATTTCACCTGTAGGCCTGTAATACCATCACCAAAATACATTGTGAGCTCTCAGCCAAAGTTTTCTTTCTTGACTGTGGAGCAGTTCTAGTCTCTTCAAGTTCTCTCACTCTTGGTTTGAGTTTCCCTTGTGCTCAATATTACTCATACTTATCCTCAGCTTTGGAAAGTTAGCTGTTTAGAAGAATTATGCATGCAGCTGATTAGGACTGTCCTCTGTTTAATTATGTATTGAATATAATCAGATCATGATGACCACTCTGTAGGCAACTTCCTACTTGTAGTCATAGAATCACAGAATATATCTGTTTGGAAGACATCTCAAGATAATCCAGTCCAACTGTTGCCCAGCATTGAAGGGTCAATACTGAACAACGTACCTAAGTGCCAGGTCCACACGTTGCTTGAACACCCCCAGGGATGGTGTCTCCACCACTGCTCTGGGCAAACCATTCCTATGTTTGATAATCCTTTCAGTGAACATTTCATAATATCCAGCCTAAACTTCTCCTGGAGCAGCTTGAATCATTTCTTCTAGTTCTATGGCTTGTCACCAAGGAGAGGAGGCTGGTTCCTTCATCTCTCCAATGTCCCCTTCTCACTCCAATGTCCCTTCAGGTAATTGTAGAGAACAATAAGGTCTCCCCTCAGCCACCTCTTCTCTACACAGAATGACCCCAGATTTTTATACAGGAAATTGTGTTCTACAACTTTTAGACACTGTGATTTCTGTGACCTACATCTTACAATTCCCGAGCAAATCTTAATTGGTTTTCTATATATGACATGAAAGCATGGTGGATAGTTCTCTGCCATAGTTCCTTGACCTGTTACAGACCTCCCATGATCACCCTCTCCTGAGCTAAGGTACCCAGTCTGCAAAACCCACAAATATTTATCTGCATCTCCATGCTTTCTTTTCCTGTGTTCTTACATCTTGTAGCCAAATACTTTAAAATTCCAATTGCTTGAAACATGCTTACTATAATTTACTTTGCCAACTACAACACACTTCTGCTTTCCAAGAATTTTCTGTTGTTTTTAGTTCAAATATGTGAACAAAAAAAGTAATTTATTCACCTTATTTCTCCTCTAGTTCAATATATCCAGGGAAAAAAAGAAAGTTTGGAATACTTTGGTTTTATATCTATTTCTATTTATCTGTATTTATAAAACCATTATTGTCATCACTATTAACCAAGTACAGACTACTTCAATTTGCTGATGACAAAGAGACTGGTTTTCACATTTCTAATCCTCTGCTTACATGAATTGTTGTCAAAAATTCCCCAAATCTCAAATCTTCCTTTTCATATAATTTGCATACTCAATAGTCCACTGCTTTCTCACTCACGAAGTGACTGCATCTCCAGGGAAATCAACTGAATGTTACTTAACATCCTAAAGTCTATAATTTACATAATTCCATGTAATATCTCTTTATGGAAGAATGACACAATTGCTGTAGGAACTTCCCAAATTAATTGTTACAGATTTATTTTTACTGTACTGCAGTGTTGCAGCACCTTATTACCTGTGTGACTTCTGATGATTTCTGTCTTAAGAATCTGAGGCAATATGATTTTCAACAGTTACCAAGCTGTGTTTGCTAATAACACTGAAACTGGTGAAATTTCATAGAATCATAGAATGGTAAGGTTGGAAGGGACCTCAAGGATCATCTAGTTCCAACCCCCTGCCATAGACACCCCCTGCCTCCTACTAGCACAGGTTACTCAAGGTCTCATCCAACCTGGCCATGACCACCTCCAGGGAGGGAGCAGCCACAACCTCCCTGGGCAATCTGTTCCAGTGTCTCACCACCCTCACTGGAAAGAACTTCCTCCTGACATCCAGTCTAAATCTTCCCTCTGCCAGTTTAAACCCATTGCCCCTTGTCCTGTCATTGCAAGACCTTGTAAATAGTCCCTCCCCAGCCTTCCTGTAGGCCCCCTTCAGATACTGGAAGGCTACTATAAGGTCTCCTCAAAGCTTTCTCTTTCACTGGGAAATAAAAAAAAAGACTGATCTCCCCTCACTACTTCCACCGAGAAACTATTCCAGAAAAAGACTTCTCTGACAGTTACTGTCTAATTTTCAGCTGTATTTTTGAGTTTACAACATCTGTTATCTTCCAGTCTACCCAGTATATAGTGATGACTGAAAATGTCTCTTTCCCATGAGAAGGCTGAAACACCTCTTTTGGATGCTGTTTGCTTCATCCCATCAGGATTATTGTCACGTTCAGACTTTGTAGCTTTCTATTCCTTCAGGGGCTTGTTGTTCAGTATCTGACTCACGGAGTAGCTGGTAGTGCTGCTGCACTTAAAGCAAAGTTGAAAGCTTCCTGATTTTCATTATGTTTTGTTCATAGGACAGTTACTCAGTTTCTTAGTACATTCCAGTCTGGTGCTTGTCCCTTAAAACCTCTGTTTACATGGGTGTGAAATGGTGTTAAACAGCTGCTTCTAGACAATATATTTTTCCCTAAAGGTTGGCCAGATTACATTTGATGAACTAAAAAGACCAACACATGAAATGCTGTATTTCTATACTTACGCAGAAGAAATAAAGGCCCTCACTTGGGCTTTTAAAACCAGATAGTTGCTGGAGTTTGCCTAATTACAGACTTGCAAGAATATCAGATTAAAGTAATTTTCTCTGTACTGAAAGATTCACCATAAAGAATGAAATTCATATTACCCGATTTTAACTATCTAAATCATGGACATTTTTTCTTGTTAGTTACTGGATGATCTCCAGAGATCCTTTTCTAACTCCTACCATTCTGTGAATCTAAGAAATGGGGAAAAAAAAATCCCATCTATGATGAATACTTATTTTAGGATGCTTTCAGAAATGCCTTTCCCTCAATCTACTACACAAAGACCATGTTCAATCGGCTTTCATTAAATGCTTATATTTTAGATGTTTCTTACTTAATTGTCTCTTAAAAGACTCTACAAACTGCCATAAATTTAAACTCCTTCATATCTATAGATGATATTTCATACTTCTATTTTGGGAGGACCAAAGGCAACTTAACACAGAAAATACAAAAGGCCCCACATGACTTGGGAACTGGTTTCATGCTAAATGGTTTTGCAAGAAGGAGAAGCCAGAGTGCCAACATAAAATGAGCTGAAACTAAGAGGCAGAGTGAGAGAAGAAAGCTGCTGTCATCAACTGGACATATTAATTAGTATTTTACCTATAGTTTGTGGATGTGGAACTGCTGCTGCTTGAAATGAAAGGGCATTAGTTACATTTAATGAAAGAGAATGTGATTATTTTTTTTTCTCAAGTTCCAGTAATTTCCTTTCACCTACATGTACCAGCAGGGTAACATACTATATAGTATGAATAATATTCCAGAATTCATTTTTATTTTATAAATTCCCTTGATTCTGTGTCACTGATTTTTCCTTAGCAAAAATCTGACAGATCACAGCCTGGCAATCTGTTTTCCTTTAATAAAAGGACAGTGACGTGTATCAAATAGTTTCTGCAAGTGAGTCATTCAAATATGTAGATTATTCAACAACAACAAAAAAAAACCTTTTAAAACTTACCAAATAAATGCAACAGCATTTGTGACCATTTAAAAAGTCTTTCTGGGTATGACCTTAAGCCAGTCATTGATCTCTCTAATACTTCAGATGCTCCATTTATAAAATGGGGGTAATAATATTTCCTTTGAAACATGCCTCGAGCCATACAGATGAAAAACATTAGATAAGCAGCAGCTGTTATCTTCATTGTTATTAAAACCTTGCTGACAAGACACAGCTAACACTGCAATTCCTTCAAGATCTCAAGATATATATTTTTTTTGCCTTTGCAGACATGATTCTGTTTCATGTACTGACTCACTTACAAAAAAAAAAAAAACCAAAAAAACCCAAAAAAACCCACCACCAAACAAAAAACCCAGCTTTTTTTTTTTTTTTTTTGATAATGGTTCCATGTAATTGCTCTCTGTTTTACCTGCTCTGACTTTTAATAACCAGATGGCTCCTGGGGACAACAGTTCTCTAATATTCTAAGAAAAATTTGGAACATCTACATGTATGCCATTCCAAGCTCCCCACCTTGTACAGTTTATCTCCAAAACCACCTTAGAGCAACTCTTACCTGTTTACTTCAGTGGAAGATTTCCCACTAGGCATGTAAACCCATCCGATGTATCTCTCCCTATTGTTTATATAGAAAAATACCTAATCTATCGCTGCCAGAAAATTCAAGGAAGAGAATAAATGCAGGATATCCAAGGCTAAGCAAACAAAAAAGTATTGAGGTTTTGGAAGCAGTTTTTGGCTCGTTTCCTTTGGAAGAACCAGGAGCAAGAAGAAAAGCAGTCAGTGAAATCTGTCTCTTGTTCTCCAAGCATAAATCTGGCTCCAGCGAAACCCTTTACATTTGCAATAATTTTGTCCTTTAGATCCAAATGGGAAAAAAGGGTGGCAGGGCTATGGCAGTCCTGGTAAGAATGGAAAGAAAATATTTAGGCTTCAGGAAAGTAGTGAACTGATAGTCAAAATGGGAGCTGATGTTTTTGTTTGTTTCTTGAGAAATTCAAGCTGAAAACAGAGACAGATCCTCGGAAAATCATGTCCAATAGAGCCCTGAAGGCCAAAGTCTTCAAGTGCACAAAGCTGTAACCTCATAATCTCTGTGTTCTATTAGAGGGTCTATGTTTAATCCCCTGTGCTGCTTTGAAACATTCCATGCAAAGACAAACCTCATTCCAGTCTTTGCCACCTGGAGTCTGTGTTCCATATTGATTACATCTTCTTTAGGTACATACAGCCTTCAAAGGAAGGATTACGCTGCTTGTTTTTCCTCTTCTCTGCTTCCAGACTAAATAGTACTAAAACTTGATCTGCTTGCTAATACTGTACTACTAGAAACTATGTACTGACCAGAAGCTAGGAGGATACTGTTATGGGAAAAAATTATGCTGCTATGAAATAATTACTTTCCCTTTGAAAATAATAAACTGTATGGATATATAAAAAGAATAATTCTTTCAGCAGTGCTAAGTTTTTAATAGTCTGATATAAATTGGTTCAGCTTCTGTGCTTAGATGTTACCATGCTCAGTTGAAGTACACCTGCTCTTACAGCCTGACTGCTGCTTCCCCAAAGGGATAAAAGCAACATGGGATCCTCAGAGTATGGCTTAAATATTAGTCAAAAGCTGACAAGTATGTAAACAATTGCTGATGCATGTAGAGATGGTCTTCTCTCAGGGTACTAGCTGTAGCCTCTGCCAGTGTGTTCTATCTGTACTAGTACAAATCTGGTATAAGTCAAGAGAATTAAAAGCCTTCAGGCTTTCTGAGTGTAGTGAGCAAGTAGCTTCATCCCAGTCAAGGAAAATTCCTCAAAAAAAATCATCTTGTGCCCAGCCTCTCATGGTAGACACAGTAAACAAGGAATTAGATCAGAATTACTACTGATCATTGAAGCCTACTGCCAATATTACATTCCTCACAGATAGGAAATCAGGCCTTTTAACCACGTGTGCTGGTTTGAGGCTAACTGGAATATTTTAATGGAGAAAATTGTATTATAGGCTGTGAAAAGAAAACAATGGTGATGTCTACTTCACTCATAGGCTTGCTGAGATGTTTAAGACTAAGAATACAAAACAAAGATAAGACGCTCGGGCTTGCAGACACCCTCAGGCTCTCTAGCTTCTTGCCTTCTCCTCTCTGCCAAGTAACCTCACTAACCACTTTTCCTCTAACCCCCCTGGCTGATCCTCAAAATTCACTTTGTGCATAAGCCAAACAGTGGGGGGTAAGGTATAGGGGTGGGGAAAATGTGGAAGGGTGGTTGGGAGCCCCTCCTGGGGTCTCTGATTTCTGGGAGGGGTGTTGTGTTTCTGTATTACCTTTAACTGTAAATATTCCTGTCTATTGTGTATATATCTGCTTGTATATTGTGCTAATCTCTAAATAGAGCTTCAGTCCTTAACTTCCAGATGGCTAAGTCTAGTCTGGGTGATTTTACAAAGTGTGGGGGTGCGAGGAACTCCCAAACCATCACACCATGTTCAGACATAAGGGAATGTCTGCCACATTCAGTACCCTTGGTGATGACACAGTAGTGTTTGTGCCAAAGAAATTAAACCAACCTAATTGCATTGCTCCGGACCTTTCTTTCAGGAAGTTTCTGGAGTATGGTGACAAGTAATAGTTTTTTTCCCCCACTTTCCAGAGCATTGTTTTATTATACTAACAAATAAGAGTCACAAACAGTAAGAGAAGGAAGACCCTGAACTATACATAGTAATTAGAGGTCCTAATGTTTTTAGTCATGGTCATGTGGTCATGCCACAGTATTTGGTAATAAGGATTTTGGTTTAGGTTTGCCCCTACAGCATACATGTGCATGGCTGAAGACATGTGAATGAACAGACTGTTCTGATCAGGTACACGGAGAGCCTGAGAGAGGTCAGAAACTAAAGATTTCTGTCTTCTGAATAAGAAATTATGTCCAACAAAGAAGCAATTAGAAGAGCACTCTTAGTTCATGGTTTCTCACATGGATGACAACAAAATGCCTCAATCATTCCATTCCAACATTATCATATCCAGGGAGTAAAGGCCTGAAGAGACATGATGGCACTCAATCCCAGCTATCACAAGGATACATGCAATACAATAAAATCATAAAAGTAGAAGCCTTGAACTTCAAACTAGGAGTTAAGTAGCATTCCTTTGAGATTTTGCTTTTTTTTTTTTTTTTTTTAGGTGCTTAAGAAGTCATTCCAATTTTCTAATGCTTTTGGGATGCAACATGAACCTTTTGGATTCAATAGAAAAATTAAGTTGGGCAGTTAATATTTCTTTCTATCATATTTTTGTCTTGTAGTAATGTCTGAAAGCCTTCACTGGAAACAGATGAGTAGGAAGGATCTTCTGGTTAAATTCTTATTCTTGGAGCTGTCTGCAGGATTTGGTACCACTGACTTCTGGATAGCTGTCTGAGCCAGAACATGCAGTCAGCCCCTCTGCTGTTGTAGGCACCATCTCTTATTATCCCATGCATCAAAGCCCCGTATTTCAGCTAAAAGGCAGCTATGAGTTCTCCCTCTATTTTGATTGGAAGATTGTTCTAAAACATCATTGTTCTAACTGTTTTAATTTCCAGAGCAATTTATTCATGCAGAACTTACACTAGATTTTTGTAATGCCAGCATTGTTCGTTAGCTTAAAATGGCTCTTTTGAATCTCAAAACACAAACACAACTACTCTCAGCTTATCTTTTCTTAGTCTGTACTGACAAACAGCTTCTACTACCTTATTGTTCTTGCAGTCCTTCTCTAAATCTGCTCCAGGACAAGTTCATCTTTCTTGAACACAGATAATCAGAATCATCTCCTTAGTCTTTTGCACAACAACATTGAGACTTCCTAGTGTCTTTTGGTGGTTTATTTCACTACATCTTCGGAACACATTGGTTTTGAGTAGCTGCATCACACTGGCTCAAAACCATCTGCTTTCAAAACTCAAGAACTCTAAAGCCTTAGAGGTATTTTGTTTTAGTTTGTTTTTAAATTGTGTTTGTTTGTTTTTAATTTGTTTAATCTTTTAAAAGATGAACACATATCTACCACAATTCAGAATCCGGCTGATGGTCTTCTTTTTAATGTTTCATTAAAATGGCATCACTTGGTAGCAAGAAAAGATAATTTAAAATATAAAAGTAGCATCCCTGAGTGTCTAAGGGAGTGTTTTACTTGTCTTTGTGTACTTTGCAGTCTAATAGGCATCTAAGCTAACTCTCTAGGCTCTTTTTATCATCAATGAACAGAGACAAGCACATCTAGATCGTGATTTAGCTCATCCTAAAATAGATGCCTAAAACAAGAGGTAGGCATTGCTTTTTGGAGATTGCCTGCCTCTCCCTGTAGATGATAAAGGAAACTAGACAACTGTGTCAGATCCTTTACTTCTATGCAGCTAAAGTAAGAAGAGATGGTTACTTGCCCCAGGTGATTTGGGACACTAAAAAGCTGTTTCAAAAGAGATGTAGATTTGCTGATATCTATATTGTACTGAAAGGTAATAAAAATTGTTTATAGCTCATTGAGAAACATTGGGCATATTCAGTTATTAACTGTAAGAGATCATACACACATGGAATAGTTCTAGTAATTTAAACAGGATCCTCTTCAAAAAAACCTACCTGAATATGTCAAAAGTTTTTAATGCTTGCTGAGTTGCACTGACAGATATGGAGATCCACAGATACACCAGACAGCTATGAATTCTGACCTAGATCTTACAGCTATAAAGATGATTATTTATCTGAAAAGAACTGCTCACTCATGAAAAGTTGTGGGTGAATGTAGGCATTCCTGATAATACTACAAATTTATTATGCAGTACTGCAATAATACCCTTCCTATTGAATGCACAGTGTGCTGGATTAGACCCAAATATTTTAGCACAGATTCTTCTATTATTTAATTTTCACTTTATCATTTTATTTTCCTGTCTTATGAAAGAAGTTGACATATACATTACTTTCAAAAGAAGTGAGATGAAATCATAGGGTTTACCTAAAATGCATTAGATTTTGACATAATTATCTATAGACATCTTTCAGTAAATGGAACATCTTCTGTTTCAAAATGCCCTGCTACATTTATTTTTAGTGGGTAATGAAGAAATGTACTTAGCATTTTGTTCCTTGAATGTGAAGAGACACTTATACATGATACCCTCTTTTGTTGTATTGAGACACACTTTCCATTCACCCACCTGAACATGAAAAAAAACCACATGAAGCCAAATGAATGATTCAGTTGCTAAACCTCAGGTCACCCTTTATCTTTCACTGAAAGGCACCCCAATCCTTCCACAAATAAGTGTAAAAATAAAATTGAGAGAGCTACTTCCACCTTTCTGTCACAGGAAATCTTGCTGAAACTAATCTGTTTTTAAGAAGGTTTACTTTTAAATAGGATTTCCTTTCACTGCATGTACACAGACTGACTCAGGAAGCCCTGGTCTGAGTCAATACTAAATGCATTTGGTTTTCAACTTGAGTCAGCTCGTAAATGATGGAACCAATGATTCATAATTTCCATCTTGACCTTGTTTGCTTTATATTCACACAGTGGCAGCTGAACTGTTGTGTTCAAAATCGTTGAGTTATTTAAGGGGAAACTAATGCCACTCATTAGTGTGACATGTGAAAGACATGTTCGTGTGTATGAGAACAACTTATGGGAAGGTGATATAAAATCATAGAATCATAGAATGGTAGGGTTGGAAGGGCCCTCAAGGATCATCTAGTCCCAACCCCCTGCCATAGGCAGGGACACTTCCAACTAGTACAGGTCACTCAAGGCCTTGTCCAACCTGGCCTTGACCCCCTCCAGGGAGGGAGCAGCCACAACCTCCCTGGGCAAGCTGTTCCAGTGCCTCACCATCCTCACTGGAAAGAACTTTCTCCTAACATCCAGTCTAAATCTCCCCTCTGCCAGTTTAAACCCATTGCCCCTTGTCCTGTCATTGCAAGACCTTGTAAATATGCCACTCAGCTCTTTCAAAGAGTTCACATTTTCGGTAAGTCTAGGTCAATTTGCATATTTTAGTAATGTCACACAAGTTGATTGTCATCTATGAATGCTGCAGACCTACCATTTCTCAGCCATTCCCTTCTAATGCCTAATTAAATAAATTGATTTTTTTTTTTTCCAAGGTAACTCTGTCTGGATCCACTCTGTGGTAAGCTACACTCATGATACAAGAAGTCTTGTCTTAAACATGTATATGTTGAGCTGCATTGCAGCCTGGTTTAGTGGCACATAATATTTCTGAATGGCATTTACATTCTATTTACCTTGCACCCTAATGCCCAACAGAAAAAAACAAAACAGCGTTAAGAATCAGGAATTTCATCCTATTTCAGGCAAGATCCTCTGAAGAACTGTTTACTTGACATTTGTAGTGCTTCTGGGTGTTACCTGGCCCCGCACGCAATGAATTCACGCAGACTAGACTCAGCCAGCTGGAAGTTAAGGAATGAAGCTTTATATTCACAGCTTAGCATAATATATAAGCAGATATTTACAATATGTTACAAATATTTACAGCTATATATAGAAATACACAACTTAAAAGGAATACAGAAACACAACACCCTTCCCAGCAATCTGAGTGCCCAGGAGGGCCTCCTAATCACCCTTGCACCTGCTTTTCATCCCCTTCCATTATGCCAGAGTCTGCCTTATGTGCAAGACGAGTTGGAAGAATCTGCAAGGGGGGTTTAGAAGCAAAATGGTTAATTGGGTTATGTGCAGGGTCAAGCAGAAGCAGTTAATACAGCAGAATCTGTGGAGAGACACTGACTCCCTTATCTATATTTGTGTCCTTGTTTTTATATGTCTCAGCAAACCTCTGAGTGGAATAGACATCACATTGTTTTCTTTTCACAGCCAATAACCTAATTTCTCTCATTGAAATATTTCAATTAGCTGCAAACCAGCACAATATTATCATCTGTCCCTAAGAAATAATCAGAAGAGACTTCATGCAGTTTTCTTAGCATTCCAATTTTATACACTCTGAGGTGGTGTAGGAACACCAGACAAAGAAACTTGCAAACCATCCATTTTGAGCAGAAAGAACAGTTTGAAGAGTCTTAGTTGTAGGTTTCATTTTTCATGTAATTTCTTCTTGAAATGTAAGACCTATAAGCCAGATTCAGACTGCTCAGTGAGTGATTTTGATCGCTTACTGAAATGTCACATATCATCAATATATATATACTTTTTGGGTCACAACATTTCTAAGGTCCACTATCCTAAACAGAAAGCCTGTAGAGAAGACTGGGACTACACAAACATCTAACCTTTGTCTTGAACTGTATAATTTTCCAGACATGAGAGAAAGCAAAGGGGCGAGGAGGTACACTGCTGTTTCACTTACAGATGGGGACACTCATGTGCTATTTGTGAGTGGCAGTTAAGAGACTATGACACTGTCCTGTTTTAAGATAGGCCACTCTGGCATGCAAGCCCTCCACAGGAAGATCAGGAAGGAAAGCAACACAAAATCCCTGAGCTGAGATTTTTTGGCAATAATTTACAGATATGCACATTAGGATGATTTGCATTACCATCTGGTTCTGCTGCTTGTTTCTGTAGCTTGTTGAAGTAGCTAAACTTGTGCCTTGGTCAAGCATATTTACTCTAGTCAATATGAGTGACAGCATATGGCTGGAGGCTGACTACCTCTTTCTGAGAAATGTTAAGAAAGATGTGAAAAGGAAGCCACAATAAGACAAACAGAAAGGTCTGAAAGAAGTTCAGTGTAAGGATGGTTAATCAGTAATAGTATTATTTAGAAAATCTCTAGCTATCTGAAGTTTGGTGAGAAGCTTTGTCCACAATGCACCCCTCAGAGCCTTGCTATGCTTTACAGTGCTCTGTATGAGCACATCACTTTCCATCAAGCATGTTCTTCCACTCATTGTATGAGAAGTGTGACTCACCAGAGCCTGCTAACACTTATTTAGCAGGGGGTTTTCTTTTATGGCTGTCACACACTGTAGGTATAATAATTCAACAACAACAAAAAAACCCAAACAACTCAGTAACTCACATCTCTAACTAAGTGATGCAGAAACTTCCCTTTACCTTTTCAAGTCCAGTATGACTGTCTCAGAAAAGTCCTTTAAAAGAAGACCTTGGGTGTTTGTCAAGGGAAGGCCAAAGTACATCCCATTACCAAAGCTTTGTGATTTCATAGAGGTCAGGTGCAGAAGAATTACAAACAGTGTTGTCAGTTGTAGTGCTAGAAGGACTTGACTATACACTTCTCTATCCAAACCAGCTCTCAGTTATAACTCTAAAGAATGAGCAGCAAATCTATAGAGCTGCATTATAAAAGAAGAGTTAAAATTTGCAACGTGCATCTTGCACAGTTTGATTATGCAGAAGAGGAGAGTGATCTCTGTGTGTAGAAGCCCTGCAAGTATTTTGGTGAGAAAATGAAGTCTAATATCATAGTAGTGATAGTAAGACTAATTACAGAGCTATTAAGGGGTAAAAACGATGTTGCACTTTGGAATACTGGCAAAGGTAAGGGTCCAAACCCCAGGTAAAGGAGCAATGACAACAAAAAGTTTGTTTTAAGGAAATATAATGCCCTTAGAATTGACAGAAAGAAATTCTGCTTCAGAATTGTGTCTTTAAAGGTCTTTGTTATTTTCTATGAGCTTTGTATACCAAATTTAATTTTCTGTTTCCAGTTCAGACCCATTAAATTTGTCATTTACAATATATTATAATTGAAAGGGAAATACTCCAATTACAGCTTCCTATGATAGAGTCTTTTCTTGGCTTAGATCCCTCATCTAAAGGTTCTTATAAAATTCTTGAGACATACCTGGGCCATATCCCACCTGTTTTCAGATAAACAACAGCAGGAGGAGTATATATGGGTCTTGAGTTACTACCTAATCATTTTCTTGCTGAAGGTATTATAGTAGCAGGAATGTATTTATTCAGCTGTTACAAGAAATGAAGCAGCTGGAAATCAGTTCCCTTGCTGAATGCAAGAGAACTACTGGGAACTTGTTTACTTACCACTAAAATGTGTGCATTTGGCAGGGCATCTGGTCACATTTTATTTTGTTAAGGGTGGGTATCTTGGAGGCAAGGTAGCCCGAATTTCTGAGGACTGTTTAAGGTGTATTAGAAATGCATATTTTCTGAATATTTTCTTGTAGCAACTGTCATTTGAATATTTTAACATAGTATAACCTTCTTTGCCAGAAGTTTTTAAAGCACAACAAGCTACCAATCCAAGATAGTTTGCAAGGAGGATTTTCTTTGATCTGATTTATCTCAGGAGTATTAATACAATTTAAAAATAAACTGAGCTCAAGCTTTGTATCCAAGTGATGAGCTAACACTCTTCACAAAGCTGTGCTAACAATATTAATGAAATAAACAGATATAAATAGTCAATATAACCTAAAATAACTTGTTACTATTTTGGTGTAAAATAAGGAGACTTTTTACAAACAAAGTCTTCAAACCTCCAGTGCTCTGAAAATGGAATTGACCCCGTTTTTCCTTAACTGAAAAAAAACCACAGGAATGCAGTTGCTTTATCTGAGCCCCTATATAACAAAATTCTAAAAATACTTGTGTATGTCATGGGCACAGCACATGTGTGCACCTAATGCCTGGTGCAACTGCTTGCTGAGAATACAAGGGGGTGGAAGGGGGTTTGCAGTTGCTCTTACAGGCACTGAGAAATAGGGAACAAGAAGAGAGAAACGCTGTCTTTCTGTTGATTTAATGAGAAACATGTAGAGGAAAAAAGCAGTATTTGGGAACCAAATAAAGATGTAATGAGAATAGGTGTGATTTTAAAAGAGTAGCATGGCCAGCAGGGCAAGGGAGGGGATTCTGCCCCTTTACTCTGCTCTCGTCAGACACCATCTGGAATACTGTGTACAGTTTTGGAGCCCCCAGCACAGGAAAGACATGGAAGTGTTGGAGCGGGTCCAGAGGAGGAACACAAAGATGCTCAGAGGGCTGCAGCAGCTCTGCTGTGAGGACAGGCTGAGACGGTTGGGGTTCTTCAGCTTGGAGAAGAGAAGGCTTCGAGGAGATCTTATAGTAGCCTTCCAGTATCTGAAGGGGGCCTACAGGAAGGCTGGGGAGGGACTATTTATAAGGTCTTGCAATGACAGGAAAAGGGGCAATGGGTTTAAACTGGCAGAGGGAAGATTTAGACTGGATGTTAGGAGGAAGTTCTTTCCAGTGAGGGTGGTGAGGCACTGGAACAGGTTGCCCAGGGAGGTTGTGGCTGCTCCCTCCCTGGAGGTGTTCAAGGCCAGGTTGGACAAGGCCTTGAGTAACCTGTGCTAGTGGGAGGTGTCCCTGCCTATGGCAGGGGGTTGGAACTAGATGATCTTTGAGGTCTCTTCCAACCTTACCATTCTATGATTCTATGATAAATCCCAGAGTAGCTGCAAATCTGTATAGGAGACTATAGCTTATCAGAAAGAGGATTTTAAAAAGCAAGACAAGCTAGCTGGTTGTGGTTGGGGTTTTGTTGTTGTTCTGTTTTGTTGTTGTTGTTCTGTTTTGGGTTTTTTTTGTTTGTTTGTTTGTAGTTTTGTTGTTTGGTTTTTTTTTTTTTTGGCGGGGGAGGGGTTAAGGTGTGGTGGTGAAAAGGAGTCATTCCCCACCTTAGACTTGTTCAGATCTGAGATGTGGACAGGCAGTGCTACCAGGGTCTTGGTTCCCTGTCAGCAAATTGCATGATGAACAGCAAGGAAGGTGAGTAAGCTGGCAGGAAATAAGGCAGATTTTGCAACTTCCTGATCTCTGTTGGCCTTTCATTGATTAACAGTGAAAGACTTCCAAGTTCTTTTGGAAAATACCTGACCAGCTTGAACTACTGACCTTCCTTCCTCACTCCTGCAGTCACAGGAACACCATCAGTGAAGAAATTGAAACCATTTTCTCTTGCACAGGAAAGCAGAAGGTTAATGGTAGGTTCTTCATAATGTCCCTTCCCTCTGCAGGGACTGCTAATCTGTGGGAAAAAGAAAGAAAATAAAAGATAAGTGAAGAGTGAGGACACATGATTGAACTGTGAAAATTACTCTGCGTGTGAATGATAAAATGATGATACTGGAGAAGCTCAGTGGCAAGCACAGGTGAAAGACTCATCACAAAGCCACTGTGAAGGGTGACACCACCTCCAGAGAGAAAGTCATGGATACTGTGGGTAAGAATGATTTTCTAAGTGATCACGTAAGACTTAAGGGTGGGACACATTCTAATTTTGGCTCCAACATTCATCCATATGCCATTTTCTGTACCATGAGGCTCAATCTAAAGTCACAGCTAGTGTAAAAGCCTACTCCCTCTTTTCTTTCCCTTCTTTTATTCACCCATCATTTACTGCCTCTTCTTGCATTCTTGCCTTGTAGGAGAGCATCTCTTCTCTAGGACACTGACTGTTAGCTCAGAGGCAGAGGAAATTTGACAACATTTGACAAATCAGTGGCAATACAACTCTTCTAAAGAAACAGACAGCTTTGAAGGTGGATTTTTTACAAAGAAGGCCATAAATAGTCATGGTGACATGCTTTCTTATGTGGCAGTATGCAGTGTAACAGGTGACTCTACATTCCACATACATGAAAGCACTGCAATAACCAGAAGTCCTTGTTTCATTATTATACATGAGTAGGGAGAAGCTTTCTCTCACACATCTCCTCCAATATGTAAGAGAAGGATGATTTTGGCTTCTTCTTTAGTAACACCTTTCACGCAGTACAGCCATGGTTTAATAAGACAACACCAAGACTAGTCTGTGATTGTGCATTCCAATCTGAGTCAAATGCAAGGAGACCCATTTTCTGAAGCTGGACAACAGCACTTTATAAAATCAAGTACTTCTAAAATATCCCAGGAGTCCTTTGAAAAATTCTAATTTTACACCCTTTCTCAGGCTGAAATTGGTAGCACTATGTGGAATGAACACACTCTGGAAAATCTTTTCCTTTGAGAAGCCATAAACAATGTAATAATTATGTTTAAAATATCATATGACATCAGTAATGACTATGTAAAAAAGGATGTTTTACCATAGTAGTATTTTGCATAGCAATGCACCCTGCCTGGTTTGTGCCACGAGGCAGAAAACCTGGACTTGGTGATGAGAAAGCAACATTTTATTTGTTTTATGTAGCACAGCAATTGTTCCGATGCTGCAGAAGGACAGGAAGCAACTGAGAAACCACTTTCTGAGGTTACTTGATGACATTTCTGGATTATTCACAGCAACAAGCATGAATATTTTACTCTGTTTGGCACCGTTTATGCATGGAAAGCTTTACAGCTGTTAAGGTTGGATTCACAGAACCTTCACTGTGTGCCCTTGTTTGCTCTATGGCTTTGAAACAGTTTTAGGAGAAGGTATGAACAGTTTCCACTACATCTACAGACCCTGGCAGAGAATTACAAGATTTCACATCTGTTCTCTCTCTTTTTCATTAGGCCAACCAGGAAGAGCTAAGTGTAAGCGACTTCTGCAGGTCCAAACAGAACAGGGGAGAGGAAAGGAAAACCAAACACTTATTTAGACTGCCTACAATCTGCATAAATGCAGGGATGTGAAAATATCAAACTACTTCAGCTGCTTACTTCAGTGAGCATGCATCTAAGCCATAATTAAACAAGACCTGAAATACCTATAGGAGATCAGAAAATATAATCTTGTGGTCAGTGGAAAAAATGACTTTGTGGTTAGTTCAGGAAACCAGGGCAAGTTTCTTAGAGCCTAGGGTAAGGTACTTCAGTCCTGTAAAAGGAGCAAGTCAGTACAATACTTGATAGTTAAAATGGTCTGAAAATATCAGAGCACACTCCAAACCACTTGTGAATAATACAGTTAAACTGAATGCCTTTGCTTATAAAACTACTGATAAGTTCTTGGCAGTTTGAGCCTATATCAATCTAAGATCAAGAGATTCCTGTTTACTACCTTCACAATGGCTCTTATTCATAATGTGCCCACCACTTCTCAGGATGACATTTATCAAACTTTCAGTTTGATAAATCCCTTCTTTGCCCTAAGAATACTGTAATTATTTTGAAAATAAGTCTTGCAAACAAGTGAGTAGATTCTCTAGTCTGATACTGTGGCTGACAATGGACAGTTTCTGTTTTTTCCAGTTGCTCAAATCTTCCTTTTAACATTAATAAAGACATAGCAAGATTATGACCTGGTACAATTTTAAAAGACATTTGTAATTGGAGAATGACTATGAATGGAAGTAAAAACTTACAGGATGTATTAGATTGAAAACAATTCTGTTCTCAAATCCAACATGCTCAAACAAAGGAAAACAGAGAGGGAAGGAGGGGAAAAGGGAGAGATCATACAAAAAACAAGCAGACAAATGGCCAGGGCATTTGTCTAGGAGACTAGAATCAAAAAATCACAGAATTAAGCTGGTTGGAAAAGACCTCTAGGATCATTGAGTCCAATCCATCACCTAACACCTCCTAATTAAGTAAACCATGGCACAAAGTGCCTCACCCAGCCTCCTTTTAAACACCTCCAGGGATGGTGACTCCACCACCTCTGACGTGTCCAGGTCCCTCTGCAGAGTCCTCCTACCCTCCAACAGATCAACAGCTGCTCCTAACTTGGTGTCATCTGCAAACTTACTGATGATGGACTCAATCTCCTGGTCTAAATCATGAATAAAGATATTAAACAGGACTGGGCACAGAACTGATCCCTAAGGCACACCACTAGTGACAGCTGCCAACTGGATGTGGCACCATTCACCACCACTCTCTGGGCCCAGCCATCCAGCCAGTTCTTAATCCAGCACAGAGTGCCCCTGTCCAAGCCACGAGCTGCCAGCTTGGCCAACGGTTTGCTATGGCAGACAGTGCCAAAGGCCTTGATAAAGTCCAGTTAGACTACATCCACAGCCTTTCCCACATCCACCAGGCAGGTCATCCAATCATAAAAAGAGATGAGATTGGTCAAACAGGACAGCTTCCAGTCTTCAGGGACCTCTCCTTGTGAGAACCAGGACTGTTGATAGATGATGGAGAGTGACTTGGCCAGTTCATCCGCCATCTCCCTCATCACCCTAGGGTGGATCCCATCTGGTCCCATAGACTTGTGAGGATCCAGGAGGCTCAACAGGTCCTTAACTGCTTCTTCCTGGATTACAAGGGGCTGTTTTGCTCCCTGAACCCATCTACCAGCTCAGGAGGCCAGCTGTCCTGAGGATAACCTCTCTTACTATTGAAAACTGAGGCGAAGAAGATGCTAAGCACCTCTGTCTTTTCCTTATCTCTAGTTGCTAAGTACCTTTGCCTTTTCCTTATCTCTAGGTACTACATTCCCCTCCTTGTCCAATAGAGTGGAGGTTATCCTTGCCCCTCTTTTTGCCATTAATATATTTATAGAAACATCTCTTATTGCCATTCACAGCAGTGACCAGTCTAAGTTCTAACTGGGCTTTTTGCCTCTCATTTTCTTCCTGCACAATTTGGCAGCATCCAATTCTTAATCTGCTGGATAACCTGTTAGCAATACATTATTAAACACTATTAAGCATTTTTAAATGTTTCTCTCATCTCTACAACAATGTATCTTATATTTATTCTTAAACCTCTGGTAGAAATCTATGTCTAGTTCTATTTTTTTTTTTTCAAGGTGATTATATCTGTTTTGGCTTCAGTTACTCCCATTTATTGTAATGCAAAGCATATCCATGCATTTAGGGTAGACAATATATTTTATTACAGTAGCTTCAATATAATTCTAATATTTTTTAGTCTGAAGCTGAACTTGACTCACTTCTTCTAAAGGAAAAAAAAAATTCCTCTTTCATGGTAAAAGACATTGAAATAACACAATGCTTCAAAGACAGGGGAGAATTTTCACAGAATATATTCCTTTCTCTAGCAGAGTGAGAACAGATCTCTATTCAAAAATTCCTGGAGCCCAGGAGTTGTAAGACCAAGTCTTTCCAAGAAACACAAAGTATTTCTGATTCAAAAGCCTTCAGCAAATGCATGTGCACTGTACTCAAAGATCTGCTACCGCAGTCCAATTATCATGATGACGCAAGAGTAAAAGTCTTCTCCAAGCCTCAGCAGCTGTTCATTAGGTCATGTAAAAAGAAGCATACTCACAAGAACCCACTCACAGGGTTCAAGTGGCTCTGCTCTTACTGGGGGACTCATCCAGTGAAAATGCTTCAGATGACAAGTTTTCATCAGAGTTCAAGCACGTTCAGAAATTATGAATGACAACTCCACTAAAGACAGGCAGGGTTAAGAAATGAGCAAGGGGAAGAGACAAGAATAGGTAGGAAAAAAGCCTCAGCACCATAGCAGCTATCTTGTGTTTTCTTTTACCTTTTATAATTCCCTTCCTTTATTCTTCACAATTCAAAAATAGGCTATCTGGAAAATTTTCTAAGCCAAAAGTCCCCAGAAACATTTAGGAAGGATCAAGGTAAGGAGCTCCTTATGATAGAATCATAGAATGGTAAGGTTGGAAGGAGACCTCAAAGATCATCTAGTTCCAAACCCCTGCCATAGGCAGGGACACCTCCCACTAGTACAGGTTACTCAAGGCCTCATCCAACCTGGTCTTGAACACANATGTTCATTCAGTTTAAGGAAAACTAAAATTTGGCCTAGCTTGATAATGTTTGGTATCATAGCAAATTGTGCTGCTGCTAGAAGTCACACCAATACTTCTGTCATTTAAAAACCTCTCTTGTTCATCTGCTAAACCAAGAAATAGCCACTTATTTTACCTTCAGAAAATGTTGCCACTGTGCGTTGCAGAATATTGCAGATACCAGCCTGACTGTGTAGAATTTTCCCTATATTAAAACAATTTTAATAATAGAGTTTTTTTTTTAAATTTTGAAATAGTTTAAGACTTTTTAAATGTTTTTTGGGGTGCAAAATAATTCCCATTTGAATGCCACCAGTCATCTCCATCACACACCAGAATAAATTAACAGAGCTATATAAGACCAATTTATTTGAATGACCATTACAGAGTTAAAGAAAGGCTGTTTATCTTAGCAAACAAAATTATGCATGTCTTCATTTTGAGACACCAGGGTATGCAATTTAAAGCAATTTTGTAGTAGGTCATTCTTCGAAGTCTAAGACAGCCAAGTGGGCCAGTCTCTATTATAATGATTATATTTAAGAATTACATATAATGATTTAACTACTTTAATGGAATTTGTAGAACTCAGATCTGTCTCAGCACAGTATCTCAAAACTTCAACTTAATTCAGTTGTTCTAATAAATACTGAATTGAAGTTTACCAGAAAGTATTATTAAAATTACTGATGTCAATGAAAAGAAATAAGTTCTATTGAATTTTGAACACTAAATGAAGGTCAAAACCAGCAATGAGATTTGGACTGCTCTACTATATCAGAGAATTGTTAACTTGTTACTGTACCCATCTCATACCCTTCACAGTAGGCTGTGAGAGTGGTTGAAACTAAGAAAGCATATTTAGTTATGTTATTTCAGTTTGTAGTCAGTTGCACTAAAGATGGAATTATGCATATAATTGCCAACACCTATTGCCTTTAAGTCTCTCTAGGTGTGCTTTAGTGGTAGGTGACATGTAAAACATTTAAATCAAAAGAAAGAGAATTACTAGAATTTGGAATGAAATTTTGTGTCAGAAATGCCTTAATTTCAAAAGTAAGTTAGAAATGTAAGGCTCAATTTTCAACTAAGTTTGTGCACCTGGTAATACAGATAATAATACTGCTATCAAGAACATCTCAGAAAGTTAGGTGTGAATTTGTATTTAATTAAGTATTTGAACATCACAATGAGAATATAACTCTATGCTCACAAAAATAGACGTGAATCCTATTTACAAACCTCCAATCCTTGATCCTGGGGGGATTTTTTATATTGGATCTGAATCTTTGAGCTCAAAGGGTTCATTTAGATCATTTTTCATTCCTTGTTAATAAAAGCTTCGACTCTTTTTTAAAACAAATGAAAAATATATAAGGCAGAAGAAAACCAGGCCAAAGAAAGACATTAAAATAAAAGGCAGTAAGTATGCAGCAATAAAAAATCATTAGGAAATCTACATATTTTGGAAGATATTATTCACATCTGATCAAAACACTGGATAGCATCTGATGTTGAACAAATTATTATTGCAAGTGATAATTAAAACAAAAATTCTATCAATAAAAGCCAGTCTAATAAATTTAAATCTATTCAATTCAAGTCTAATTAGGACATATCAAAAATAAATCACTTGCATGTGTATCTAAGGAGCTTTTAAATCTTTTTGATTACTACAGATAATCCATTTGTTCTGCTTCCAGTTAAAGGTCAGCCAGTAGTTCTATTAACATCTTGTTGTCAGGGTTTATAAGTTGGGTGCAAAAATTAATTTTGAGTCCAGGAAGTAGGCAACTTTTTTGTTACACAAGGAGGAATTATCCTTTCTTGTAAGTAAAGAAAATCTAAAATAGATCTAATTTTTAAAATTCAGATTATGTTGTAGAACTGCTCATTCACTTGCTTCAGTTATATTTTTTGTGATATATCTGTTTTACATTGGGGGTGGTGGTGATGGTGTTGGAAGACCTAGTTAAAGAAGAAGAATCTCCTTATATTTGGGAAATAGACAGATTTTGGGGGACAGAAGAAGAGTGAGTCTTACCAAGAAATCCATGTCTTATTTTTATGTATCACAGTATCACAGTATCACAGTATAAGCAAGGTTGGAAGAGACCTCAAAGATCATCAAGTCCAACCCATTACCACAGACCTCGACACTAGACCATGGCACCAAGTGCNAAAGTGAAAAATAAACTTTGCAAATATATCCCACTGTATTAATCTCTCAGAACGTTGCTCCAGCAGAAAATTTCTTCCACATCAACCAAGGGTCTCCTTGGACATATGTACAACTCATTAGCCTCAATAGACATTTAGTTAGACAACCCTGACATTCATTTCAAGGGCAGCTATAGTTTAGTCCAGATCTGACCACTGACTTTCTTATCCTTGACAAATGAATACCTTTGTGCCTCCTTCTCATCTGCAGTTGATTTCTTCTGTATCAAATCAAACCAGCCTTTCACTAAGTTTGTGGATGTTAACATATTGTGGGTAGTGGTTGATGTGTTGGAGTCCAGGTTCCCATTCGGAGGGACCCTGCCAGTTTGCAGAAATGAGCCGAAAGGAATTTCCTGAAAGTGAGCACATGAAGCTGTCAAGTCCTGTAGCTGGGAAGGAAAAACTTCATGCACCAGGACAAGCTGGGGACAGTCTCTATTGAAACTGTTTCCAAAGAAAAAGGTCTGGAAGTCCTTGTCATTAAGAAGCTGAGCATCAGTGAGCCCTTGCATCAAAGGTGGCCCACCATATCCTGTATTAGTGAGAATATAATCGGTAACTGCAGGGAAGTAATCCTTCCCTTCTACCACATCTGAATACTGTGTCCAGTCTGAAGCTCCCTGGTAAAGTTAGTGTCGTGGTAGGCCTAAACAGGCCAAATTAAGCTTGTACATGTCCTGGTTTGCCCAGGCATGCTTTTCTGCTCTCCCTCCTGTTT